>PVIY010033402.1:0-19979 GCA_004026745.1 Myrmecophaga tridactyla
GTGGCCCCCCACAACTCCCCTTCCCGCCTCACCCCTACCTCATGGCTCGCCCACTACTTTTTCCCAACAATGTCCCTCTGGCCTCAGAGTTCTCCCTTTTCTCCTCAACTTCACATCTCCAATCCCACATTTCAGCTCCCTCCTTCTGTGACCTTAGCCTCAAACCACAGCCGAGGGATGAAGCTGACCCAAGGCCAAGACACGTGAGGGAGAGCCCTGCGGCTGCCCCCTCCCCAGGGTGTGGGCAGCTAATGGGAAGCACATGGCTGGGTGACCACAAGAGCCCGCCAGGCCTCCAGTCCCTGGTGTCTGTCCTGCTCCCCAGGGACCCAGTCACACCACGGGTGCACAGCTCTGCTTGTCTCCACTGGCCATGCCAGGAAGGCATTCCCACCCATGCCCGGGGAGCGTCCTCCCTTCAGGAACGTGGGCGGGGAGAGTCCAGGATGCATAGTCTCTTGAACTCTCCTCAGAAAGTTCACACAACTCCCTTGGGATGAGATGCATCTATATTTGTAGACGCAGCCCTACCCCGGAAAAGAGCTCTCCACTCAAGCTCAGGAATCGCTTTCCCTCTGGCTGCCAGCATATCTGAAGTTCCCCATTAGCCCCTTCGCAGGAGAGACATGGAAGGGCCAGGAGCAGAATGACTGACCTCTCACACTTGCCTTAGTGCCAGTCAGACTGCTTGCTGGAGAAGCCAGTTCCCCACCCTCCTGAGAGGGACTTGGAGCTTCAGACCACAGGGGAGCCCAGGGCCGTCCTGTTAGGAGCCCCAGGTCTTCTGAGACCCCAGCCTGGCCCACCTCTCTCTGCACCTCCTCACAGAGACAACCAGATGTGAACCCCACGTCTGCACATACATACTCATTCATTTGTTCGTTTTTGAGCCCTTCCTCTGGGCTCCAGATCTCAAGCTAGGTGATGGGGAAACAGCAGTGAGCAGGAACGTGCTTCTGGAAATTCCATTCTGGGAAGGTGGCAGGCAGTCAGCAGATCAAGGGAGGTTGGCCTGCTCCCTGGACTCCCTCCCCTGTCCCCTTTTAGGAAAACCCTTCTCCCTTGCATTAGCATTATCTCTCCCCATGAATTCCAGAGGCTTCCATGTCTCCAAGGCCTTCGCTAGGATCTAATGGGTCAGTATATGAGTGCTTAGGGAATGCTCCATGTGAAAAGGAAAGAGAAAGAAGGAAAAAGGGCTGTCAGTGGGTTCCATAGAAGAACCATAAGTGGAATGTCAGGACATTTGTATACATTTGCTAAAGGAATCTATTTTCCCTTTTTGATGTATAGGAAAGCAATATCCAGCATCATGTCTACCCTCTAGGATGCTTCAGAAGGCCTTTTGGGGCCGTGCAGGGACCCCAAGATCTAATTTTGAAAACTGGTTTAGGTTTGTACCTTGAAGCACCAGTGGGCCTGCTAGAGTGGCTCCACCAACCAGGTCCAAGAGAACAGATTTCACTCGATGTACAGACGTGATGTCAGAGCATGGACCCCAGAGTAAGAAAGAGCTGGGTTCGAGTCCCAGCTCTGCCACCAGGTGAGCTCAGTTTGTTCATCTCTAAGCTGGGACTTGCAGCACACAGATCTCATAGGACTAACTGAGCTCATGCAGCCAAAGCACCTGGCAGAGAGGAAGTGCTCATAGTACTAGCTACCATCTATTTAGTGAGTGCTCACTATGTGTCAGGCAAGGCACTTGCCCCAATAGAGAAGTAGAATGACTTCTCGAGGTCATGTAGGGAATAAGATTTGGGTTCAATCTTGCATGTTAAGGTTTGAATCCAGGCACAAGCACTTCTTTGGGAATTATGTCTGGTCGTTCTGACTCCTCGTTCAGTGCTCCCTTATTAAAACAATTTGCCTCTCTGAATTTCCTCAACTTCTGCTCGTAGGAAGAAAAAAATCCATATCCAGGCTCCCTGCCTCCAGAGAGTCAGAGGAGAGGGTCAGGGATGAAAGGCTTTTCACATTTAAAAAAAAAAAGAGTAAAATGAGTGTGTTTGTACATTGAAAAACAAGAAAACAACTTCTCAGAAATGGTCCAGAAAAAATTAATAAACAAATAGGTGGCTTTTCAAATGTTCCTCCCACCCACACCCACCCCCCCAGAATATTGCAGTGTTCTTTCTCTTGCTTTGGGGTTTGGATTGGGGCAAGGGGAGATGGGGAGGGTGTTACCAGAACATAAAAGGTGTTTTTTCCTAGTAAGGAAAAAAAAAAAACAGAGGAGATCCAAAAATACTGCTCTCCTCAGCCTCCACTGTGGTGAGGATGGAAAATTTGTGTGAAATGTTTGGTGAAGACCCTCACCGTGAAATGCTCAGGGCAAAGACCCCTGAACTTGTTCCCTCTGACCTGTCAAAGGAATGGCATTGCTCACTGGAAAAAAACGTTTCCCCTGGGAAGGCCGGAGTGTCCATTTCCTTTGTCTGTGTCCTCCGTGGGGATTCCAAAATCCCCTGACCTCGGGTTCCTCGGGTTCCTCGTGGTGG
Organism: Myrmecophaga tridactyla; assembly: GCA_004026745.1. Classification (NCBI taxonomy): domain Eukaryota; kingdom Metazoa; phylum Chordata; class Mammalia; order Pilosa; family Myrmecophagidae; genus Myrmecophaga; species Myrmecophaga tridactyla. The sequence goes on from PVIY010033402.1 coordinate 2,499, forward strand.
CTGTTTTTTGCTTCAGGAGCGTAGGAAACAGAAACCAGAACAGAAAGGGATGGGCAGGGCCAGAGGCAGAGAGGGCTGGGAGGGCGTAGAAAGCTCGCGTACCTTTGGGACAGACCCCACAGTTAACAACAGTTCAGCTGACGTGGACTGAGGGCTTGTGCCGGGCGCCGGGGTCCCGGGAGGTCCTAGACCCAGGCCCAGCCTCAGCTGGAGGACGTTGCCCAGGATCTTGCTAGAATCAGCATTCATATCCTTAAGTTTTCTTTTCAGCTTCCAACCACAGCGGGTGCTGTAGACTCACAGACCCCCTACAGGCCCCATCTGGAAAGACCTTAGCAGTTGCCCAGACCCCTCCATTTGCAGTTGAGTTGGAAGAAAAAAAAAAGAGGGGGGTGGGGGGACCCTAAAAGAAAAGTGCTCGAGATCACACAGCAAGATTGCAGCAAAACCTAGGCTTTGAACCCAGGTATCCTCGTCCCGGTTTTTACCGCAGGAAATTGTTCTGTCCTTGGTGAGAGTTAGCCGGATGAAATGGAAAGACCATGGGCTTGCTGGCAATGTGCCCTTGAACTCGCCGCTTCTTTCACCCTCAGTTTCCTCATCATTAAAATGATGATAATAGCACCTGCCTCACAGGCCTATTCTGAGGCTTCTATGAGATTGTCCACATCCAATGCTTAATGCATAGTAAGTGCTCAAAAAAATACAGCACTTTTTAAGATCCCTGTCATATATATGAGCAGGGCTTATTGCAAGGACCACTCATTCCTCCCCTCGACGGGTATTTATTTACTGAGAGCTGCCCCTGGGCCTTGACCTCAGGGATTCAAAGTCTGACTGGGGAGAGAGACAAGTAAGGAGGAGGTGACGGCTCTGTGGGGAAGCCCTCCACTGGGACAACCAAAGTGAGGGCTACAGGATAGAAATAAGAGGCAGCTCGCAGAGAGGGGCTTCCCAGAGGAAGGGCTCGCTAGGTGGTCCCTGGGGGCTAAGAAGCAGTTAGCCAGGTAAAGAGAGGGCAGAGGGGATGACACGGACAAGAACTGGATGAGAGAGGGACTAGTGAGTCCAGGGCTTGGGGAAAGAGAAGAGAAGAGAGTGGGCTTGAGGGGGATGGGGTTGGTGAGCAGCTGGGTCCTACAGGGGGCCGGAGAGAGAGGGCTGGAGTGCCTGCCCCTCTATTCCACGGGCCCACCAGGCCCACCTTCCCATCAGGACCTCCGATCGCTGCCCATGCCTGGGAGCTCCCTGGATGGGCAGCCTATGTGATGTAGGTCAAGTCCCTTCCCACCCTTGGGCCTCAGTTTCCCCATCTGTAAAAAAAGAAAACAAGATGGGCTCCTACAGCCTCCCAGGCCCTCTCCCCAGATAATTGCTTCCTGAGAGAAACAGCCCAGCTCCCTGCAGAATGGGTTTTGCCCCAGGCGTGTGTTCTGCTAGGGCCCTGGAGAACAGGCCTTTCCTCTTCCCTCCTCTCTCTGAATCCTGGGTCAACTCCAGGCCATGTCATTTTTTGTCATAATTGAGCCCCCACCTTCACCATTTCCGGCTTTGTGGAAAGCCTTGACCTTGGGCCAAAGGAGAGGGGGGCCAGCCCTGACCCCGGGCGGGGGCCAGGGTGGGAATGGAGGGGGTGGAGACCGGCTCCCCAAAGAAAAGTGCACAAAAGGTCAGTAAAGTCTCCCCGGCTGTCGGTTGCACTGCCGTGTAGCTCAGCAAATGTAGGCTGGATAGAGCTTGAGCCGCTGGAGTGGATTTGGATTGCACTAAAGGGAACTGGAAGTCTCCCAGGGGCCAGGTCCCGGCTGGAGGTGCTGGGCTGGGTGGTTTGCCATGGAGAACATCGCCATCTAGTGGTCAACTCAGGCCTGAGCCAGCCCTGCGGGATGGGCTGCCCAGCTTCTGGGCTGCAGAAGCAGAGCGGTCCTTCAGCCCTCCTTTCACTCCCCGCAGGTGATGGACAGCTCGATGCCCCTGATTGGAGAGCACGTGGAAGAGGACAGACAGCTAATGGCTGACCTGGTCGTCTCCAAAATGAGCCAACTCCTGGTGCCAGGGGGCACAGTGTCCTCACCGCTGAGACCGTGGGTAGGATCCCTGGCAGCAAAGAAGACTCTGTAGCCCTAAGAAATGCCAAGCTCTCTAGGGATGGGGAGTCACTAGACCCATGGGAGATACCCCCCAGGCAGGAAGCACCCTGGGGAGAAAGCGACGGGGTATGGGCAGGGGCTGGACATAGGGGAGCAGGTCAGTATGGGAACCTGTGCAGGGACCCTTTCTGCCTCCACCACCCTAGAGAGGAAAATCTTGTCTCAACTGGGACTTTGGATATCTGTGGGAAGAGATTATTAACATAAGAAGTCAGTTGTCCTTCTGTCCCCTCCATGCTGGGCCTGAGCTGTGTGTGAGTGTGTGTACACATACCCTTTGTGTGCTCCCAGGGCACTTGTCAATGGACTATTGTGTCTTCCGTTTCCCCATCCCCCAGGCTCCACAAGCTCCAGCTAGCTACCCCCCTCCACAGTCCCTACCATCGGGATTACCAGATAATTCTAAACAAATGCTAGCCCCCGCCTCCCAGCCTTCAGGAAATGCTCCCCACTTTCCCACGAAAGCGCATCTATAATACTAGCAGACAGAAGAGTGGTTACCCTTAAGGGGTGGCTGCCGCTGAGGGGCACGGAGCTGCCTTCTGGGGCGCTGGAAATGGGCTTTGTCTTGTTCGGAGTGGTGGTTACACAAATGTGAGATAACTAAAAGTTCATTACTCTGTACACTTAAGAGTTGTGGGCTTTTTATGCAAGTTTTGCCTCAGTAAAAAACAAAAGAGCTTAAATTTTCCCCTACCCCCAGAAAGTAAATGGCTGTGGTGATACCAGTGGGTTTTTGTTTTGTTTTTTTTCTCTTCTTCTGCTCTAGGCTCCACAGACAAAGTCGGCAAAATCCCCAGGGCCCCAGCCTGGCCAGCCCCAACCACGCCCATCCCCACAAGGTAGGACCCATGACAAACTAGAGAGAAAAACTCCTCTCAGTGAGGCTGTGGAAATGTATGCTGGGACATGTGTGGGATTTCCTGAAGGTGACCTGGAAAACCCATCCTAAGACTTCATCCACAGGATATGTACCCCAACTTCACGTGAGGAAAGCAGAGGACTGTGAGGTTTGTCATCCTGAAAGTCAAGGAAAGAGGCAGAGAAGACAGTAGGTAGATTTTTTTTTTTTTTTACATGGGCAGGCACCAGGAATCGAACCCAGGTCCTCGAGCACAGCAGGCAAGCGTTCTTAACTGCTGAGCCACCATGGCCCGCCCATTAGGTAGATTTATTAAGTACCTAAAAGCTGCCAGGTACTGTGCTAGGTACTTCCTCACCCGGTTTCTCATTTTAACCCCCCAACTGTTCTACAGTGAAAATATCAGTGTTTCCTTTTTACAGAGGTGCAAGTTGGAGCTTGCAAAAGTTGTTTGCCCAAGGAGACACAAAAAGAAATGGCAAGTTTACAAGTCTGGCCCTGATTCAGACCTTCTAGAAAGTGTCTAAGTTTTTTAGCCACCTGATGATACCTTATGAATGTATGAACCAACTAGCTACAGTGAGAAAGAAAGCAAGAATATCTGCTTTCTCCCATTTGGGTCGTTATATTTGGCCCTGCCAATTGAAATCCTTCCTCAAAAAACATTCCAGCATTACTATGTAAATACCATCATTTATTAGAGAATGGATTAACACTTGATAAGAATATGAAAAGAAATCATGGCAATCATTTAAGTAACTTTCTCACTGAATGTCAGCTGCTAGGGTGTTCTTGTGGGCTTTAGGGGACAATGCATCCTGCCTCCTCTCCTGGAATCAGAAGCTTTCTGGGCTTCTCTCCTGCCTGCTTCGAGGCTGCAGGGCAAATTTTCATCAAGAAACCACAGCAGGCAGTTGCACTGCAATCTTTTAAAGATCACCTTTAAAAATTTGCCAGAAAGGTTATTATTATCATGCCATGGCATTTCCGATCACTTTTTTTTCAATTTTTTTTTTCAATTGAGAAATCTTCACACTCATACAGCCAATCAGTGGCTCACAATATCATCACGTAGTTGTGTGTCATCACCATGATCACTTTTAGAACATTTGGATCACTCCAGAAAAAGAAATAAAAAGAAAAAAGAAAAACTCATACATCCCATACTCCTTACCCCTCCCCTTCATCAACCTCTAGTATTTCAATCTACCCCCTTAAAGAGAGAGGCCACATCTGAGCAACAAAAGAGGTCCTCTGGGGGTGACTCTTAGGCACAATCATAAGCAAACCTAGCTTCTTTGCAGAAATACGGTTCATAGCAGCAAACCCCAAGATCAAGTGAGTTGTCCCCACTGCTCATGAGAATATCAGGAATTCCCCAGATGGGGAAGTTTAACATTTCCTCCTTTCTCACCAGAGTCCAAAGGAACTCTGCTAACACCCTTTTATTCTCTGCTCAAATCACTGTGTGATGCATTGGGGTATCACACCAACCTGTCCAAACCAACAAGATCTGTCACCCTATTCAAGATTCCATGTAACTATGGTGTTCAAATAAACTGACCACACAAGTCAAATTAAATAATATGCTACTCAAAATATAAATTTTGCACCAAATAAACATCTCTCCCTTTAGTCTCACTCAGAAGTTTAACTTTTAAAATATGGACCACATCATCCTTTACCCTGTATTCTGATTTACCTTAGTCCTATCCAGATCAGCTTCATTCACATCTCTAGTCAAAGTCTGATCACTTTTCAACTTTTTTTTAACAGTTGCAGTATAGGGTAATGCTGACTTTCATAGCTTCAGAGCTGACTCTGAGTCTCAGATGTCACATAAACATCTGGGAACGACCAGGTTATACACAAATAGCTCAGTATCTCCAAATTTAAAAATACCAATTACTTTTCTTAAAGTAATGGATTCATTGCCTCTTTGGAAAACTGGCCCTTGACACTTAAAGGCTTTTTTCTTCCGCAGGTCTCAGATAAAATGCCCCATCCATCTTTCTTGTCATTGCTTCTCCTCCTGGAAAAGCATAAAGTACTTAAGAAGAGGCACATTTGCATAACTGTATAAGACTGTGGATAAACGATCATTACTATTTTTCTTCGGACAGATGTGCTTGTGCTTGAATCTAGTCCCGTGTCTCACTGTGTTTGCAGTCTTAGGCAAGTTTCATTGTTTCTCTGGGCCTCGGTTTCCCAATGATAAAGGAGGGAAACAGCAGTTGTTATGTTTAGTCATTGAGGGGTGTCCGTGAGATGAGGCATGTGAAGCAATTAGCAAAGTGCCTGGGTCAGAGGTGGTACTTAGTAGGTCTTAACTCTTACTATTAAAACTTCCTATTGAGCTGTGTGTTATGACTACTTATAATACATGTGTCGGTCTCATGGTTATTATAACTAACGCAGCCCCGCTGCCCTCCAGCCTGGCAATGATTCTATAGTTATAAATTTTTAAAATCTATTATTCATTGCTCTTGCCAGTCTCCTAGACGTGCTCTGCCCTACCCCCTCCTTTCCCACTCTGCCCCAGGACTTACTTTTTTAAACACTTTTGAACAGAGCTTTCCTAAAACAGAGATCTACTGTATTCTGATTTCCTCTTCTGGCCCAAAGCAGAGACGTGCTTGATAAAGAGAGATTATTTTAAGCAACATGAGGCTAAACACACTTTTAGTGAGTTGAAAAACAATCAATTCAAAACCAATTTATGAAATTAAAGAAAAAAGCCTGCTGAATTAACATTCAAATTAAAAATAACAAGGCTAATTTTATAAAACAATGCTTTTATTGAGTCCCCCCAAATAACAGGATCACATTATTAACTCATTTGCTAACTCACTGTTCATTTTCAACTCCGTAAAAATGACGTTTTCCTTCAATGAATGTCATCATTTTTCACACCAATTCTGTGCCTAGGCAAATATTTTCTATATGTAAGTTAATGTTTTTTGTGTTGCTCAAGTAAAAACTGCCAAATTGTTTGCTTTGCCAAGCAGCTGGAAGAAATAACTAGAGTGTCTCTTGATGAATCCCAAGTATATAATAGGGACTCAGAAACTAGTTAATAAGTGAATGAATGAGCATTCAGATTTTGCAAGATACTATAGGTACAAGTAGAAAACAGGTATTTCCTTTGACCTGCAGTGGGATTAAAAAAACAAAAAAGAAAATGAACATTTAAAACTCAAGAGATTTTGCATAGGTGTCTAGATTCCCTGCTTCTATTGATAAAACAGAAGCTCTAGAAACAATAGGCCTGCGTTCCTACATAGCCGCTGCCCCTGCAACTCAGGATCAGCTTCCCCTAGAACAGGCAGGAACCCCCCCATTTGTCTCAGGCCCTAGTCTTCTCTATTGTCCTCCCGTAGTCCATTGCCATTTTCTTCATGCTTAAGTCTCTTTAGAGAAATAGTGCTCTGAACTCATGTTTTTATCTCAAGTGAGAAATTTTTAAAAACCAAATGATTTTTCCTACATCCCCCTGCTTTATTTTATGTACCTGCCTGGCTTTTTAGGTATCTGAGTTTGAGATCAATGGGTCCTCCAGTCTCCTGGAAACTGCAGTCAGGAAAGAGGTAAAGAATGAGTCAAAGCTATGTGCAGTCAGTTGCTAAATTGGTGCAGCCTGGCAATAATTCTATAGTTGTGAAACTTAATCCAACTTAGAGAGTGTTCCCCAGGTTCATAATGTTCAAATTGGAAGGGATGTTTGATGTATAGTCCAACTTTCCTTACTTTACAGAAGAGGATCCAGAAGCCCAGAGAGAAGTGACTAGCCAAGGTCACACAACAGTTGATGGCAGTGCTGAGACAGGACCTAGGGCCCCTGGTGCCAGGGTGGAGCCGGGGCCAGCAGGCATGCAGGTCATGCTCTCTACCAATGTGTCCAGTGAAGGACAGACAGAGTGGGGAGGTTGGGGCTGAAACCTAATCCTCACTCTGCTTGCCAAGCTAAGGACCTGGCTCGGAGCTGCTTTAACTGGAGGAAGGGCACCTTTACTTAAGTCACATAAAGAGACAAGTTTGAATCTTGGCTCTTCCCCTTGTTAGAAATGACGCCTTGAGCAAGGCACAGTATGTCCAAAATTCACTTTCCTTATAAAATCAGGGATGATGAAAATGCCTAATGCTCAGAGCTGTTGTAAGGATGCCCAGCCCAAGGCTGGGAGGTGACAGTGCTCAAAAGAGGCTCATTGAGCTCAAAAGAGCTGAAGCCACATTGTTAAAAGGTTACAGAGGTAGACTCCTGCACATTTTACCTCTCAGTCTCCTGACCTGTCTGAAGGGTCTGCCGGCAATTAGCGCCCAAAGGCGCGTGGTGGGATAACCGTGGTGTATTTTTCTGGAGCAGGCACATCCTAGAGGGAAGAGACCCAGCAAGCAAGCAGTCTGCTTTGACAAAATGCCACTCACAGTCAGCAGTCCTGGTACCATGATTTGAGGACGAGGAGGTTGCACCTTTGCTTGCTTGAGACCTTAGAATTCCATTCAAAACCATATAGGGGTGGCTCATGAGTCTCTATGCTCATGACCCCCTTTGCATGCAGGTGAAAGTATGTGAGCTCTGCACAGTGACAGTGACAAGCCAAAGATCCTGTTTGCTTTCAGTGGCCAGACCATGTAGTTATGACACCTTGTGTATGGCTCATGTTCTGCCTCTCTCTCATGAGAAGAACGGAATCTTCCCTGACAGCTTCTCTAGATAAAACAATGTATTTTTGAAAGTTCTTGGAAAAGAGTGCTATCCAAAAATAAGGTGGATTCTTTGCATTGTTTCAAAATTAATGCATCTTTAGTGTGGACACTATTGGTGAGCAGAAAGAAGGGCGTCAAAATCACTCAAATCCCATTACTTCTCTACCCATTGTTTAATGCCTTGCTACCCAAAGCATGGTTTTCATCAGCATCACCTGGGATCCTGTTTGAAATGCAGAACTGCAGACCCCATTCCAGGCCTACTGATCCAGGGCCTTTATTTTCCCCGTCTCCCCTGGTGACTGATACGCACATTAAAGTCTGAGACATGCTGGACTTAGTGTGTATCCTTCCAGTCTCCCTTTTCACAGAGGTTCACACATATATAGCAAACTGGAGACTGTGTGTACTGCTTTATAAGCTGCTTTCTTCATTTAGCAATCTGTAATGATATCCCAAGTCATTTAATATTGTTTTACCACACCAATGTAATGGCCACAGCATATTCCATTGTATGGAAGTATCTTTAATGTTCCTAAGCAGTTCCCTAGGGTTGGGCATTTATATTGTTTTCAATTTTTGCATTGTTATAAAAAAAAAAAACTGTGATGAACATCCTTGAAGAGACCTCGTTTGTGTACAACCATCTTTATCCTAAGGAAAAAAAAATCAACTCAGTGTTTTTCTCCCTGTAGGGGGCCCTCGCCAAGCTCAGTCTCCTCAGCCCCCAAGATCTGGAAGCCCCTCCCAGCAGAGGCTCTCCCCACAAGGCCAGCAGCCTCTGAGCCCCCAGTCTGGATCCCCGCAGCAGCAGAGGTCACCAGGTTCCCCGCAGCTGTCCCGGGCATCCAGTGGCAGCTCACCAAACCAGGCCCCGCTCACCTCACAGCCCCGACCCCCCGTGCAGGGCCGCAGCACCTCCCAACACAGTGAGGAGTCCAAGAAGCCAACGCCACCCCAGCCCCATCTCAAGTAAGTGCTGTGGGAATGGGGAAGGGTGTGGTGTGGAGAATGTGGGCAGAGCCCGGCTGATTCGTGGTCAGGGACCCAGAGACAAAGGAAGATCCAGGGAGGCCCCACCCAGACTTTAAATAGATAGAAACAGACTTGAAAGATGGAACTTGGATGGATCCAGCCAGGTGAGAGTATAGATTAGGCCCCACCATGCCCCTCCATAAGTACACACAGCAGTTATCTCTTGCTACATAACAAACCACCCCAAAACTTCATGCCTTAAGAAAGCAACCATTTTATTTGTCCATAGTTTTATGGTTCAGTCATTTGTTCTGAATTTGGCTCAGCTGGAAGGTTCTTCTGCTGGTCTCTCCTATAGGATTACCATAAAAAATACAAGATGCCCAGTTAAATTTGAATTTCATGTGAACAGTGAATAACTTTGAGTGTAAGAATGCCCCTAATTTTTCATATAATATATTTATACTAATAATGTGTTTGTTTTTATCTGAAATTCAAATTAACTGAGTGGCCTGTATTTTCATTTGCTAGATCTGTTAACCCTACTCTTCTGGATCACCCACATAGCTGTCGTCACCTGGTAGCTCAGCTGGGACTAGATGGTCAAGGAGGACCTCACTCACTTAGCTGACTGTTGGTGCTAGAGGGAGAGTTGGGACTCTCTTTCATGGGGTCTCATCCCCCAGCAGACTAGGTCAGGGTTCCTCACATGGTAGATTGCATTACAAAAGGTTGACAGTAGAAGCTTCACGGCCCAGCTTTGGAATTCATACAATGCCATTCCATCCCATGCTTTGGTCCAAAGCAAGTCAATGACCAACCCCAGACTCAAGAAGTAAGGAAACAGACCCATCTCTTGATAAGAGGAGCAGCAAAGACACTTTGCAAGGTTATTGTGATAGTTAAATGATGTACGTAAGGTGTCTAGCATCATGTGAGTGTTTGCCTAGTTTCCAGTCTTAATATCATTATTTTAAATGGGCTCACCTATCAGGCTTTCAGGCAGCCTCCAGGACTCATTTCCTCAGGAGCCTAGGCTTTGTCTTCCCCAACCCCCTTGCCTTTCTGTTTCAGCAAATCCCAGTCCTTGACTAACAGCCTCAGCACATCTGACACTTCCCAGCGCGGGACCCCAAATGAAGACGAGGCCAAGGCCGAAACCATCCGCAACCTGAGGAAGTCCTTCGCCAGCTTGTTCTCAGACTAACCCCATCCAGGCTGGGAGTGGGGAGTGCTTCATAACACTCTTGCCCTCTTGCCTCATCTTCCTTCTCAGCCTTGGTTCCCAATGGGAACAGAATGGAGGGCCTGAGAATATACTTTCTAAATACTTTTGATACAAGAATTGATTATGTATGTGTTCTCATTCTCCTTTCCCATGACATTCCAACGTTGTCCAACCAAGTGGTGGTCCTTTGAGAGCCCCCAGGTTCCTCAGATGGGGGCCTTAAAAATAGGCACCACATCCTCCATCCACCCAGATGCTTGCTTCCCTGCCTCCAGTAACCAAGTGAAATGTTGTGGCTAGTTTTCACATTTCTTGTTAGTGTTTTGCTTGCCTTTGGGTGAAGACCCCTTCTAGGTCTTCCCCCACCCCCAGCAAATGCAGACACTGTAGTGGGACCTCAGCAATACACGAGGCAATAATCTTTTGACAGTGTTTTGCAAACAAAAGGAGAAAAGCCCAGGAACCTGCCACTTACCCTTGTTAGTTCCATCCACCCTCAAGAGAGTTTCCCTCAAACCATGCAGGTGAAGACCCCATTACACTGGGCCTTCATGGGATCTTGAGGAAAAGTGAGAGTAGGGCTTTTCAGAACACAGCAAAAATACATGCGAAACCTTATAATGCCTCTCACAGGCAGTGTTCTCCTGATTTGGACAGCCAAGAACTAACCACAGGGTCTTTTAGGAATCTTTACTAGTTCTCAGAGGAAGAAGATGCTGCCGATAGTTCAGGGCTCCTCCATGCATTCTGTTATACCACTGTATCTGGTCTCTCTGACTTCCCACCAAAATGTTTCCTCCTCAAGGGTATATGAAGAACCAGAGAGAGTCAGTAGATCAATGGTGCAAGAAAGAAAGTTCAATGATAGCAACTTTTAGTTCAGCATTTCATAAACTGTGTACAGTAAGGCCTTAGTAGGTTACTCATTACAAAAGGGTCCCATGGTCAAATATGTTTGGGAAATGTATTCATATTTCTCTTTTGGAGATTCACAGCACACATTGTCAAAGTCTTTTGGAATTCCTGTGGTAAAGAAACCAGTTTTAACTTAGTTTAATCCATACTTATTGGACTAAACAATTTAACTGCAGAGCAGGAAAAAGTAGTCTTAACTCCCTTTCCAGCGCTCTTTCCAATACACTAGAATGCGTTCACTAAAGATGGGGTCGAGGCGTGTCCCAAATCACCAAGCACCTGGTGCTAGAAACATTGCAGGTGCCCAAACCATCCTGGTCCCCGGAAGAGTTCAGGATGTTAAAACATAGCTATGGTTATTCCCTTCCAGCCCACTTTGAGATTTGAGGTATGCTTTCCTTTCACCATTCACAGAGAAGAAAGGGATCAAGGGAGGGAGAAAAGAAGGTAAAAATTGAAGTGTTCCTGGCTTGGAACAAATTCTAGACATGGCCAAGAAATGCAAATTTCTTGGTAGTCAGCTGAGCCCTATCCATTTCCAGGAGCATAAGAGCAGTCACCAAATTCTTAGTCCTCCAAGTCCAGATTGGTGAGGTGGGGACAAGGCCAGAGACCCTCTCCTTCTGGGTGCATTGTGTCGCCTAGAACTCTTGACCTCAGCAGATCCTGCCTTCCAGTTGGCTTTCCAATAAACTATTAGCTGGAGACTGGCATACTACCAAAGGGGCTAGCTTTATACCCAGCTTGTAGAGCTCCACTTGGCCTTTCAGGTTGTCCTCTTCTCTGGGTCATCTTCCCACCATCATGATCAGAGTAGAATTAAGAAGAAGGAAAACCAGGCTAGTTCAGAAGTTCTTTTGATCTTGAATTCAGTAATAAGTAGCATCTGTGGCAACATAGAAATCAAATGGATCCATTTACCAATACCTTTGGGATCCATAATTGGGCAGCTGGGAATGTTGCTGGGCTTAGGCCTATTTGGCATTGACTGATCAGCAGCCATATAAAATAGGCACAGTGTGAGCTGAGGCATGAACCAGTGAGGACTGGTACTCTCTCGTACAAAAAGCAAAACTAAAAGAAAACACCACTCTACTCTATCTGCATGTTCTGCTGAGTTTAGTGTCTAGTCCCTGCTGGCACAGCTGGACCTCACACTGCCCAGTCATCCATCTTCCTCCCTTTCGCTTGAACAGTGTGCTGTAACAGAACTGGCATGACCAGGAGCCCAGACAGATGAAGCTGCTGCTGAGCAGGTATCACCCTCAGCACATTCTGGTCCCTGGGCTAATCCTTCTCTCATGACAATGACAGTTGGGGTTGGCCCATAGTAGGAACTCAGGTCTCTGCCCCCAGAAGTCAACTATAAGAGTCAAATACAGAGATTTACAGGATTTAATGTTTATTTCTTCCTCTTAAAAAAACAAAACAAAACTTCCGCCCATTACTCAAGGGTAGATCTTTCAAAGAAATAACGCTGTGTGATATTCTGAATAAAAGGAAGAGAGAAAAATTCCAGGGCTTGGCGTAACACAATGAAGCCCACACGTTTTAGGCAGAGTAAGAACAGAAGAAACAACTGAAGCAAACATCACCTTTCTATGTTAGAGATTAAAATCAGTAGAAGAAGTCAAACACCCTCCCCCATTCTAGGACAGTAGTAAAATATAGCACAAATCACACAGCCAAGTGATGTTAGGCTGGACAAACTTTCTCGAAGCACGGGTCCTAGGCCATATGAAGAGCTAGTTGCAAAGGCAGGTGAGGTCTCATTATACACCAAAAGAGTCAGAATTTCTGTTCCCAGCCCCAGAACCTTCATCTGTCAGTTTCCTCTTCATATTGAAGTTAGACCAGCAGCCCTGAGGTGCAAGCTATATGGAAAAGCAGCTAGGGGAGAAATTGGTATTAGTCTGGATACATTCTATTCACCAACATAGCTAGGGACCTAATCCTTTGGTGAACAAAATTAGTAGCCCTATAAATAGTGACCATGTGGCCTAAATTTTCCCAATCCTCTGCATTCTGTCCCTCGTCCCTAGAAACTAGCTATTCCAGCCCAGGTCTTTTACCAAACCAGGCATCCTGATTTTTATAACCATGCACAAACTATATCTAGATCCATAATGTAACATTCGTTTGTAAGTAATTTAAATAATTTTCCCCTTTGGTCTGTGTACATGTGGTTCTGTGGAGACCAAAAATCCCCAAAATTGACTGTTTTTTCATATAGGCTAGCCTACTTTCCCTCCAAAAATGTATTTTAATAACTGTGACATTTTGAAACAGGAAAGGGTAAAAAGGAGAGGCAGAATCTGTATATATAGCTTCTTGAAAGAGTGTGTTTTGGTTTTTCCTTTGTTCTACAAGCTTGACCAGAAAAAGGGCTAGCATTTTCCCCCCGGCTGACTTGGTGAAAGTGAAGCATGATATTTACCCATTTGATCTGTGCTAACCTGAAGCAGGCAACCTCAGTGGACACCCCAACCGGCCAGAGAAATCATCCTCCCAACAGCATGATAAAGTACTGTTGTACTCTAAATGTGAAATCAGCTTTCCAGGGAGCCTGGAATACACATATTCTTTCTCTTCCGCTAATCCTCTAGGTTCTCTTCATTGCTACATTCCCTCCTAACCTTCTGTCGCTGCTGACAGAGTCCCTTAGTTCTACCTTTCCAAAGGCAAGTCTTTGGGGGAATTATAGGCCTTCACTCACACGGTAATAAAGGCAGCAGCTAACCCCATGAAGTTGAACATCAACTACCTTCTGGAAGTTCTCATCAATTTCCTGTGAAAGGAAGTCAAGGTTTCAGAAAGCAAGCTGGTGTGAGAGCGAGAGGGCGATGCGAGTTATGCATGAGTGTGTTGCTGGGCACAGAATAAGTGTTGAGGACATGTTTGAGGTTGGCCCTCCCAGGAAACTATGAAATTAATAAAATGTAAACAAAGCATTAAAATAAGACTGTGGGAGAAAGGCTGTTTTTCTAAGATTATCAATATATGGATATTGTTTGCCCAGGAACAAAGTTAAACCAGTGGAGAGATTAGTAAAATGATAGATAATTTAGAAAAGAAGGTGAAGAAAAGCTATGCCGTTTTTTAGCCTTAAAAACCAAAACATTCACTTTTCGGTGCCTGCCCATGCAAAAAAAAAAGAACAAATGGAATCCGAGAAGGAATGGGAGCGAATCCTGGGGGGGAATGAGGCCTCCTCCGTGGTGAGCATCTCCTGGGGTCCACCCAGGTGGACCTTTATAGGCAGGTTGAGTGCAAGGCTACCACACCGGGGAACCAAAGAGACAAGCTGTCATTGTCAGCATCAGCCAGACAAGGTGGCAGTGAGCGGATCAGGAAAAGAGACAAGCTGTCATTGTCAGCATCAGCCAGACAAGGTGGCAGTGAGCGGATCAGGAAAAGAGACAAGCTGTCATTGTCAGCATCAGCCAGACAAGGTGGCAGTGAGCGGATCAGGACAATATCGAAGCTTTTAAAGCAAAGGCTCAGGACTAAGGAAAAGAAGTGGCATTCTATTGGAGTGCCATACCGACTGTTCCACCCGACAGAACACAACAGTTTTCCAGATAAGAGAGAGCCTCAGCGTGAGCCATGCCTCGGGCACACACAGCGTCCTTTCAGAACCCTTCCCCTCTCAGTACTGGAGAGGAGATTGACCTCTTGTGCTTTACTCAACTTCCTAGAACAGGTGGGTGGTTCCTTCTGGGTTACACTTTTAGAATTGGTGAAAGGACGCAGGTTAGAATCACAGTTTAAGCTAGTTAAGTCAGCCTGGCAAATACAAGTGTAAACTGGAGGAATAGCTCATTGTCTAAGGGCACCTTCACATCTATTTCCTACATTTGTCTTTATCCTATAGGTCAAGCTGGCTGGTCACGAACCGTACTGGCAAGTGTCAAAGGCTGTCCTAGACCCCTAGGCAATCACTGGTGAAATTGAGGGTTTCGGTCTAATATTTAGACTCTAATAGAAGGCAGCACATTTGGATTGGTTGGAGACTAACTGGAAGGTCAGGCAACAAGCAAGTGGATTCAGTTCATTTTCCAAACACATGCATAAAGGGTACAGAGCTCCCTTGTGTTTCCATTGCACAAAACATGCAGAAATCAAGGAGACATGGACACTTGGACTTTGTACTCAGACTTCTCTTCGTTGGCAGGCCAAGGGGAAAGGATGAAAATGGCTGGGAAATGTTTTTTTGGAATTAGTGAGGCATTCCTTTAAGAAAAACAATCTAAAATTAGACACTCCTAGAGTGGGTTTTTCTTTAATCCTTTAAAATCACTAAACCTTTCCTTATTTTTACACAGATTGATGCAGATTTTATTTCAATTTCCAAACTCTCGTATTTCAACTGTCTGCACTCTATGCCCTTGCAGAAACTAGAGAAGAAGCAAGTAACATTTCCTTGCCAACCCAATATTTCATTGGTCTTGACATGGAATAGCATAAAGAGCTAAAACCTATTGGGGAATCTTAGGATAGACATTTCTGTTAATTGTTAGTCAAGATTAAACTTTCATTTTATGTGACTTACATAATTCCCAATAATCTGTGCAGCCTATCCAAAGGATAGGATAACCACGGTTATGTCTCATGCAGAAAACTGGGACCTGCCCAACTCCACTTAGAGGAGCAGAAAGAGGAATACACAGCTCCTTCAGAGTAAGAATTACAGAGATATTAAGCTAAGTTAAGTGGTCTTAGGAATTGGAGAGAGCAAGCAAGAGTGAGAGGACAGCAACGCAACACTGGTTTTAATAGGGAATCACAAACCCTAATATTGGAAAGGAAGACCTCCCACGATTTCATTACCAGCCATGTCAAAGCAGTAACTTTCACTTATAAACAGGGAAGAGCAAGCTCCTATTAATAAATCAGGGGCCACAGAAAGGTCTTAAAGCTGTAAGCCAGTGATGTAGGACCTACCGAAATGCTTGCCATGGCACTCTATCTTACTTGCATTACAATATACCAAGGTGAATTCAGAAAATCATGCAGTGAATGGGCTATTGCTAAATCATAATTTTGTTCTCATTATACACCAGCAATACATTAAGGACAGTGGTCTCAGTCTATTGAAACGAATGCAGGATTTTATGAGCTTCTAGCTATAAATCCAGCTATTCAAGAGGAAAGACTTTGAGAGTTGTGTTTTTATGCATTTTTAATAAATTATTTTGAGAGGCCTATAAATTTAAGTATAGGGCACAAAGCCAGTATCCTAAACTGAGAGATTTGAGATGTCTGCCAGTAAGTATGAAGTGAGGCTGAAAAAGTAGTTGTATGCAAGGGACACCAGCACCATTCATGGACCTCTAAAGGACCATTTAAAAATGACTACATTAGGAAAACTCAGTTTTATAGTATTCGGTGCTTCTGGTCATCACGGAGCCCTCCCACTCCCATCACACACACACAAGCACACAAAGTACAACCTAACATCACAATGCCACAAAGAAATGTACTGAACCAGAAGGTATTTGGATCCTTCAAAGCTTCAGAGTGATCCTTTAAAACTCAGACCCAATTAAAGCCATATGACATTAAGTGGACATTTTTAAAAAAGGCTGTTCTGTAGCTCAGATAGTACAAAATATCACAGAAAGAAATGTCAGTAGCCCCAATCCTTTCTCTATACATTAGGTTTCTGAAGTGACAGGAGTTCTGGAAAATCATACTGAGTTTTCTTCACTGTGATGGGAAAAAAAAACACTATGTGTAGCAAAAAAAAAAATAAAGTTTTTCACTTATAGAGGCCTCAAAATGTTCTTGTAGCATATAATATCCCAAGCCATTTCCTCATATGCAAAGCAAATTTTTAAAAGGCAGGAAGGCATTGGCAATATTCCTAATATTTCCTACAGGTACTAATAGTGTTTTATTCCTGCATTGTGATTCAGACTTTAATTTGTCACTATAGCATGTTTCTATACAATTGTTTGTGTGGTGAATCATGTGTGTTTAACCTTTTTTCTAGTAGGAAAAATAAATCTTGAATTTTATGTATTTCAAGTCTTAAAATCAACATGTTCTTCAAATAAGAGCTAGCTTTGAAGAACAAGTGTCTGACCAGCACGCACAGGCAGAAAACCTTTGTTAAAAAGATGTCATCTACTTAGATTACAATTGAGGAACCAAGTGTTCAAAATATAGGGGAAAAGTTATTCCTAACAATGAAACCGAAAACAAAGAGTCCCTCAATCCTGGGATTTTCACACAGTGCTGCTTCCCAGGGCCCAGGAAGTTCTACTGGAGAGCCTCAGAAAGAGCTTCGGAGAGGAGGTAGACTGTGCAGCAGGGTGCCAGAGCACTAAGCCCAACGCCCAGTTAAGCCAGACTAGCTCTGCTTTTATTCGTTTTATAAACTGGGCTCCTGCAAACAATTTCATTTGAAGAAAGCATGCCAATATATTAAATAAAATTTTTTTTTTAAAAAAAGGAAATTCCCTGAGTAATCATAAGCCAGATGACACTGAATAGGTTCTCTCATAATTTTAAAATGTCCTAAATTATTCTGTGAAACTGTTCTATTTATTACATATCTTTCTGTAATAAAAGTCAAGACCGTCATGTTATTTACACTTTATTTTAATCTGATGCAGAACATTCTCAGTAAACAACCTTCA
>PVIY010033403.1:0-28086 GCA_004026745.1 Myrmecophaga tridactyla
ACCATGTTAACATCTTTGTGCTGGAAAGAGGTGTTGACCTTCTGAGGTAGAGGAATGAACCTGGTTGTTCTTGGAGGTACTGGTACCTTTGGGTTTTAGGACTTATCTGGCTGAGGATCACTCTGGAGGCTTTAAATTTCTGAAAATACGAACTTACTGGGAGACTTACATCCCAGGATGTGCCCTAGAGTTTCAGGAATACTGTTGGTTGGGGCATGGCATACTGTGGTAGTTTGAAATATCTGGCTAAAGCTTGCATAAGAGAGTAACCTCCAGAATGACCTCTTGACTCTATTTGAAATTTCTTAACCACTGAAACTTTATTTTGTTTCAGGTCTTATCCACCTTTTGGTCAGGAAGACATCATTGTCAATCCCACAATGCCAGGGCTAGGCACATCCCTGGGAGTCATGTCTCACATTGCCAGGAAGACTTACACTACTGGGAGACATGTTCCATGTAGGGGAGAGGGTAGTGAGTTTATTTTCAGAGTTGGCTTAAAAACAAAGATCTCATCTGAGCAGCAACAGAGGCTCCCTGGGGATGATGACTCTTAGGCATAATTACGTGCAGGCCTAGCTTCTTCTCTGCAGAAATAAGTTTCACAAGGACAAGCCTTAAGATTGAGAGTTTGGCTTACTAAATTGGGAGTCTTAGAGAATATAATGGATTCCACAGGTGGGGAAGTTTAATAGTTCCATGTTTTTCTTCAGTCCCTCAAAGGGTGACTTCACAAATATTTTTATTTTCTGCACAAAATTACTCTGGAATTTATCTGGGAATTATATTAACTTGTAAATACTAAGAATCATTCCCTATTTTAGCATCCATGTAATTAAGTTGTTTAGATAAACTGACCAGACAGTTTAAATTAGATAGTGTGCCACAGAAAATTCAATGTTGGGTCAAATAAACATCTCTTCCTTTGGTCTCACACAGAAGTTGAAGTTTTAAAAGAATTTTTAATTATTTTAAAGAATTAAAAAAATATTTTACTCTGTATTCTAATTTACCTTAGTCTTAATCAGGTCCATTTCATTCACACCTCCAATGGAGAAATGTTGACTTTCAGAGCTATAGAATTTTAATTCTGAGTCTCAGGTGTCCCACAGGTACCCAATATTCCAGAGAACTACCGGGTTATATACAAAGAGCACAGTATCTCAGAATTTAGAAATAAGTGTTAAATCTCAGGAGTAGATGTGACTGCAATTAAGAATTTACAATCTAGGAACCTTTACAATGAGCCTTATTTGAATATTTTGTACTGCTTGATCATCGATTGTTCAATCTCTGCCCACTTTCTATCCACTGATAACCTGTGCACTCTAATTCAATTCTAAGAGTTTGCTCATTATAGCTAGTTTATATTAGTGAGACCATATATTATTTGTCCATTTTTTCTGGTTTATTTCACTCAACATGATGTCCTCTAGGTTCATTCTCTTTATTGCATGCCACATGACTTCATTCCTTCCTGCCACTGCACATTATTCCATCATATGTACATACCACATTTTGCCATTCCATTCATCAGTCAATGTACCCTTATGCCACCTCCATCTATTGCAAATCATGACTACTGCCACCATAAATACCAGCATGCAAATACCTATTCATGTCCCTGCTTTCAGTTCTTGCCCAATAAAGCCAAGTCCTTGCCTAATAATGGGGTTGTGGGATCATGTGGTAACCTGTAGAACCACTACACTGGCATTACCCCCACCCTAGAGGAGTTGCACCATTCAACTTCTTTATGGTATAATCACATTTTTATCCCTATGGTATAATCACATAGTTATGCATTTACCACCACAATCTATATAAGAACATTTCCATTTCTTCCACAAAGAGAGAAGAAGAAGAAAGAGAAACAGCAACAAGAATTCCGTACCTCTCCATTTTATCCCTATCCTTATTAACATTTTTTTTAGTAATCAGATAGAAAATTATTAGGTATGCATGTAAGAGGATATGTGGACACTATTACAAAGATAGAGGTGAGAAAGGTAAGAGGCAATAGGCAATGTGAGGCCATTTGCTTTTGTAGATTAGCTTTACTTACTCTACCTCCCCCTTCCTTGTTTGGAGCTCCTCTTCCTGCCCTACCTTCTATCCGGGATGGTGTCTAGTGGTAGACAGAGTATTTGGGTAGGTCAGTTGGCTGGCTCCACTGATCCCCATAGATGACTCACTCAGGTAAGGGTTATTTCTCCCCAGATGAGTCAGCTGCTGTTGAGTGTTTCCTGTAAGTATGTATCCCCCAGACATGGTGTCTGTGGGGACACAGTCTTCTTGACCTTGTTTAACCATTTTTATTTAAGTTCCCTTTCATGATTTTTTTTTCTCTCTCCCCTTTCTCTATTCTAAGCTGCTTCAAATTTCTCCTTAGAGAGTCCTCACCCCTTAATATTAAGGAGATGAGGTCTGTCTTCTGTAGCTGCTTCTGGTTTGTTAGGGGGTGTAGGCCATGCCTGACAGGGCAGAGAACTTTCTGGGTATCTAATTGAGAGATGAGGAATCCAGAGGGGGAGATGGAATGGCTGAAAACCCTTGCATCAGCATTGGTTTGGTGTGAAAGGCTTTTCTGGTTTGAAAGCAATAAACTTGATGAGAAGCTTAAAAATGCAAGAGATGATTAATAGCAAAGCAAGAGGAGGATAGAAGTGAAATGGTTTAGGTAATGCATTAGCCAAGTGAGATGGGAGAACAGGGAAGGAAATGACCATCTTTTACATCCAAGAGTGAATCTTTGCTGGGAAGCTCATTTCTGTTTAACTGGGGAATAAAAGGATGCATGTGCTATATCACCAGGTGCAGGAATGAGGCTTAGAAGGGGCTTGACTGGGCTGCAGCTTTGGCTGCTGTGCTGACACAATTACTCCCTAGAGAGATGTTAATATTATTTTCTTTAATGGCCAACACAATGAATTACCACTATTTTTCATTGGTCAGAGCACACCATTTAAGAAATTGAGTATTTCTTGGTGGGGTTTAATTGGGAGAAAGCTTCATTCTTTTTTCACACTGCTGCATGAGCATGCAGGTCTAGGAAGGCATATTTGATATTAGTGTAGAGATTTAGCTTTTTAAAAGGTAGAACATAGTTTAGATACTTGCTTTGTTTATCTTCTAAAGTTCTTTTTGTTGAAAGTTTTGACTTATATCTGACCACCTGAACTTATAGAGACGCATGAGAATAAAGTAGTGTAGTTGAAGTAAATTGGGTTGTTTCCATGAGTTGTAATTTTTAACAGTATACAGGTAAGCATTAGGACAGAGCATTGTCAAGCTTTAAGAATTGTAAACAATTTCTAAGTGTATAACACTTCACCCCTGAAAATTTAGCTAATAGAGAAATAGAAAATCTTTTAATTGTCCTAATACTTCTAAACACTTTTTTGATGTAATATGTTAAACTATTTTACCATCTCACTTTTACAATATAAGAGAACAAATCCTTTGTAACAGTTTTCCTTTAAAAGCAAGAAGACATCTTCTGAAATAAAGGATGATGAGGTTAACATAAACATTAACATGGTTATTATTTTAATATAATATAAAATGTTTATCTTTTAGACCGAGTACTCAGTTGGTTAAGAAAAAACTTTTTAGAACTTTTCATTAAAAGCAGTTTAACAGAGAACAGCATTGACTAGGACAGAGATAATTCATTTTTATAAACTTTCTATAACTCCTTGTAGTCAGCAGTGACTACAAATAAAACTTACTTTCTTAAATTCTCCACAACTTTCCACATCCATTCAGACTTGTAGTCAGTAATGACTACTACAAACTTCACTTTCATGAACGTTCTGCAACTTTCTATATCCATTTCCGGCTTGTAGTCAATAGTGACTATAAAATTTACTTTCTTAAACCTTTTTGTGACTTCCCATGTCCATTTAGTTAACAATGATTATAACAAACAAAATTCACCTTTATGTTAGGAATATGCTAGTTTACAAGGTTAACATATTGTGAGACTGTACTTTGAGGCAGTTGGAGGCCAGTAAGGTCTGCTGCTAAGGTATTCTTAAGGATATGGGGATTATTTTGAAACTTTAGGGCAGCATTGTCTAGGTGAGTAGGGTGAGAATCTTATTTTTAAGTCCCTGCAATTCAACAGCAAATAGATATTGAGAATTCAGATGAAGAGGAATACAAAATGAATTTCTAAGATTTGGGAATGAAAACTTGCATGCAGTCAGAGGTTAATCATGGAGTAGCCTTGTTTCATGTTTTCATCACTTACAGACAGGTTTATTTGCTTAAGGATCTTTTCTGGGATGCCAAAGTCCTCAATCTAGTATGGGTCTCAGGGCAAACAAGAGGTAAACACTGGCTGGGTTTACTAGTCTTAAGGTGGCTCCTAGGTAGTGAAAAGGATCTCCCCAGAAGGTGGTGGGGCTTTCAGGAACAATGAGAAATTGATGGGACACTAGAATGTCCTTAACCCTACAAAGGAAAGGGATGGTGAAGGCTTTAGTTTTGGCATTCCTGTCAACTCCCATATCTAAGCAAGTCTTAATGTTAATTTAAAAATTAATAATCTTACCTAAACCATTGAATTTCACACAGGACTCTTTTAAGTTGGTTAGATGTGAGATCAGCAGATCCATAAAAAAAGCTGTGCATAAGAAATTTCTTACCACTTTCCCTCCCTCTTACAAAGAGATCTAATTATAAGAAAGAGTTATAGCTGACTGTTTTGTGCCAATGTAGGCCATCCTCCAAGTGATATTACAGCCAAGCTGTATGCTGTAGGAAATACTGGAGGCACCCCATTTTTAAGGAAGAAAGAGGAAAAAGCAGATATGTGTACCAGTGCCCAATGGCCCAGGTCACCAGCCTGCCATTCTGAGTGCTGATCCCTTGGACCCATAGGATTAGGCTTCCTACCCCCTGGCATCCCCAGGGTATTCAAAGACTCAGGAGATAGATGGTCTGTTACTATCCCAAAGCTGCTGAGGCAACCTACTCATCTCCCTTGGTGTCTGTGCTCTAAACTTACACCACAAACAAACTTTAGGGAGGGGATTTCTTAGGTGCCAGCCCAAGGTGTTGCCATAATTGAGCTAGAGGGAAAGAACATGTGGCACAGAAATAGTGGCTTAGAATGCTTTTCAGGAAATCAGAGGGGTCTAGATACAACTAATGGTTTCTTCCTAAAGTGGGTGACACCCTCAGGAGGGCTAATAGAAGAACATGCTGGGACCCAAGATGTATAAGTAGATGAAAAGATGGAAAGACCTTGAGAAAAGGATAGCTGTGGCTTTCAGTTTCCCTGCAAACCTCACATCTGGCTTTCAGGGGGAGAAACTCCCATTGGAAAGTACCAAATTCCCATGGACCTAAACCAGGGATGATTCTGACTCCTTAGACTGTTAAAGACAACATCTTGTTTGGTACAAGAATCCTTAACCCAGAATTTCATGTTATAAAAGATGGAATGTTTCAAAAGACACAGAAAACCAGGTAGAGGAGAAAGGAGATTCTCTGGAGGTAAGGGAGGGGATCCCTGTGGTGTAGGTGAAAATAGGGCCAGACTCACAGTAGAGTCTGGATCCTCGAAGGTGAGAAGAGAGAGTGAGAGAAAGAGAGAGAGAGAGAGAGAGAGAACAGGGGAAGAGAGCTGAGAGAAGAAAAGAGTGACAGCATGTGGCCAAGCTTCCCAATGAAACAGCCATGACTTACCAGTCTAGATGGACAGAGAGAAATGCCTCCTGGCTGGCTTACCAAAGCATGTTACTGGATTTGGGTTTCCAAGTTCTTGCCCATGCCATGAGAAGGAATTCAAGGACACAGCACAGTGCAGCATAGAGTAAAGCAGATAGAACATGTGAGAGGATGTGCAGGCACTCTCCCAAATACAGAGGTGAGAAAGATGAGAGGCCAACATTTAGTTTCAGTATATTGCCTTTGTTAATGAAAGAATACTACAGTGTTACTAATAATCATAGATCATAGTTGGCATTAATTGTATTTTTTTCATATGCCATTCCATTTTTAATACCTTGCAATGTTGACATTCATTTGTTCTCTCTCATGTAAAAACCTTCCTTGTACATTTAATCACCATCATTGTCCACTCTAGGTTTCACTATGTTATACGGTCTCAGTTTTTATCACCTATCTTTCCTTCTGGTGTTATATATACCCCTAGCTTTCTTCCTTCAACTGTAATCATTTTCAGTTTTGTTCATTATACTATGCAACCAACACATAGTATTGTGCTATCCATTTCTAGATTTTTATAATCAACCTTGTTGTATGTTCTGTACTCCTTCAGCATCAAGTGCCCAAATTCTACTCTCTTTCTATCTCCTGATAACCTCCATTCTCAATGTTAACTCAGAATTTTCTCATTACAGTTGCTTCATATTAGTGAGACTATACAACATTTGCCCTTTTGTTTATGGCTTATTTCATTCAACATAATGCTGTCAATGTTCATCCACATTGTTGCAGGCTTCATGACTTTATTCTCTCTTACAGATGCATAATTTTTCATGGTATGTATATACCAGTTTGTTTATCCACTCAATTGTTGATGGACATTTGGGCTGTTTCCATCTCTTGGCGATCATGAATGATGCCACTATAAATATCTGTGTGCGACTCTGTTCATGTCCCTGCTTTCAGCTCCTCTGAATATATACCTAGTAATGGAATTGCTGGGTCACACAGCAATTCTATATTTATCTTCCTGATGAACTGCCAAATTGCCTTCCAGAGTGGTTGCACCAATCTACATTTGCAAGAACAGTGAATGAGTGAACCTATTTCTCCACATCCTCTCCAGAACTTGTACTTAGGTGTGAGATGATATTTCATTGTGATTTTGATTTGCACTTCCTTAATCATTAGCGAAGTTGAGGTTATTTTCATATGTTTTGGAGCCATTTGTATTTCTTCTTTGTTAAAGTGTTTGTCCATGTCTTTTGCCCATTTAAAAAATTGGATCATTTATCTTTTTGTTGTTGACTTGTAGGGTCTCCTTATATATACTGAATATTATACTCTTGTCTGATATGTGGTTTCCAAATATTGTCACCCTTTGTGTAGGCTGACATTACTTTTCTGACAAAGTCCTTTGATACATAAATGTGTTCAATTTTAAGGAGGTCCTATTTATCTATTTCTTTTTTCATTGCTTGTGTTTTGTGTATAAGGTCTAGGAAACTACCTCTTATTCCAAGAATTGTAAAATATTTCCCCGCATTTTCTTCTAAACATCTTATGGTCTTAGCTCTAATGTCTTCTTCTTTGATCAATTTTGAGTTATTTTTTGTGTAAAGTATGAGATAGAGGCCCTCTTTCCTTCTGTTGGATATGGATATTTATGATTTGTTGAAGAGGGCTGCTCTGTCATTGTTGAGTTAACCTGACCACTTTATTAAGATCAGTTGGCTGTAAATGAGAGGGCCCAATTCTGAACACTCAATTTGATTCCATTGGCCAGAACATCTATCTTTATGCCAGCACCATGCTGTTTTAACCACTGTAATTTTTAATATGCTTTAAGGTCAAGTAGCATGAGACATCCCACCTCATTCTTTTTCCTTAAGATTGTTATGTCTATTCAGGGTAACTTGCTGTTCCAAATAAATTTGATTATTGGTATTTCTATTTAGACAAAGTAAATTTGTGGGATTTTAATTGGTATTGCATTGAATCTATAAGTCAATTTGGGTAGAATTGACATCTTAACTATATTTAGTCCTCCAATTCATGAGCCCAGTTTGTCCTTCCATCTATTTAGACCTTCCTTGATTTCTTGTAGCAATATTATATAGTTTTCTATGTTTAGGTCTTTTGTGTCCTTGGTTAAATTTATTCCTAAAGATTTGATTCTTTTGGTTGCTATTGTAAATGGATTTTATTCCCCTTGATTTCCTCCTCAGATTGCTCATTGCCAGTGTGTAAAAACACTACTAATTTTTCCATGTGGTTCTTGTGTCCTGCCACTTTGTTGTACTCCTTTATCAACTTCAGTAGCTTTACCATAGATTTTTGGAGATTTTTTCCACATAGTTATCATGTCATATGCAAACAGTGGAAGTTTTACTTCTTCCTTTACAATCTGGGTGACTTTTTTATTTAAATTTTGAATCATGAATTTTTTAAAAAACTTTTTTTTGATAGACTAGACTTCTTTTTATTATAAGCTCAATTGGCACAAAGTTCACTGAAGATACACATCACTTTTACACAGGCTTGCAAATTGGAAAACATGTTTATTCACAAAAAAAATGTGGTATTTGAATATCAGATTTAAGTAAGTGACTTCCAGAGAAAATGCAAGTAATTTGTTTCAATAATGAAAGGTGGTTTCTGTGTGTGTGTTGTATCATATATACATTCAATTGTATGATATGTTTAAGGCCAATGGAATCTGTAGCTCATTACCCTTTTGGTTCATGAAAACTGAAACATGAGAATATTGTCTTAATTTTTTAACTACACAAATTTTTAAAACTTTTTAATTTCATAATATAACATATATACAAAGCAAAGAAAGAAAAAAGCAATAGTTTTCAAAGCACTCTTTAACAAGTAGTTACAGGACAGATCCCAGAGTTTGTCATGGGCTACCATACAGTCCTCACAAATTTTACCTTGTAGCTGCTTCAGAATATAGGAGGCTAGAAAGCATAAATATTTTTCTAACATCACAATAGACTTTTTTCCTTTTTTTTGTAAAAAATAACATATACAAAAAAGCAATAAATTTCAAAGCACAGCACCACAATTAGTTGTAGAAGATATTTCAGAGTTTGGTATGGCTTACAATTCCACAATTTTAGGTTTTTGCTACTAGCTGCTCTAAGGTACTGGAGACTAAATGAGATATCAATTTAATGATTTGGCATTCATGTTCATCTGTTAAATCCTATCTTCTCTGTAATACTCCACTATCACCTTTGATATTTCTGTCCCTCTCTTTAGGGGTGTTTGAGCTATGGCTGTTCTAACTTTTTCATGTTGGAAGGGGTTGTCACTAGTATGGGGTAGGGAGATGTAAATATGAGATGTTCTGGAGAGGCTGGGTCCTCTAGGTTTCAAGACATCTGGTCCAGGTACCCATTTGGAGGTTGTAGGTTTCTGGAAAGTTACTCTAGTGCTTGGAACCCTTGTGGAAGCTTATGTGTTGCCCTAGGTGTTCTTTAGAATTGGCTGGAATGGTCCTGGTTGGGGGTTGGCAGATTATGATAGGTAGCAATGTCTAACTGAAGCTTGTGTAAGAGCAACCTCCAGTGTAGCCTCTCGACTCTATTTGAACTCTCTCTGCCACTAATACTTTATTTGTTATACTTCTTTTCAATCTGGGTGACCTTTATTTCTTTTTCTTACCTAATTGCTTTAGCTAGAACTTTCAGTGTAATGTTAAATAACAGTGACAGTTGGCATCCTTGTCTTGTTCCTGACCTTAGAGGGAGAGATTTCAGTCTTCCCCCATTGAGTATGATGTCAGCTGTGGGTTTTACATATATTCACTTTATCATGTTTCAGGCGTTTCCTTCTATTCCTATCCTTTAAAGTGTTTTTTATTAAGAAATGATGCTAAATTTTGTCAAATGCCTTTTCTGCATCAATTGAGATGAACGTGTGGTTTTTCCTCTATTACTTTATTGATGTGATGTATTACATTGATTGATTTTCTTGTATTGAACCATCCTTCAATACCCAGAATAAAACCCACTTGGTCTTAGTGTATAATTCTTTTAATGTGCTGTTAAAATGGATTAGCAAGTATTTTTGTTAAGTATTTTTGCATCTATAGTCATTAAAGGGATTGGTCTGTAATTTTATATTCTTGTAGTATCTTTGTCCAAAGTTGGTATTAGGATGATGTTGGCTTCATAGAATGAGTTAGGTAAGGAAGTGTTTGAGCAGAATTTGATACTAATTCTTTGTTGAATCCTTGGTTGAAATCACATATGAAGCCTTCTCATCCTGGATTTCTTTTTGGGGCATTTTTTGATGGCTGATTCAATCTCTTTACTTGTGATTGGTTTGTTGAGGTTTTCAATTTCTTCTTGAGTCAATGTTGGTTGTTTATGCTTTTCTAGAAAGTTGCCTATTTTATCTAAGTTGTCTAGTTTGCTAACATATATTTGTTCATATTATCCTCTCATCATCTCCTTTATTTCTTCTGGTCAGTATTTATGCCTCACTCTAATTTCTGATTTTATTTATTTGAATCTTTTCATTTTTTCTTTGTCAGGAACAAAGTTAAGGGACCATAATTTTATTGATTATTTCAAATAATCAGGTTCTGTTTTTGATTCTCCCCATTGTTCTTATGTTCTCAATTTCATCTGTTTCTGCACTAATCTTTGTACTTCCTTTCATTCTGTTTGCTTTGGGGTTAGTTTGCTTTTCTTTGTTTAGTTTTTCCCAGATGATTAGTTCATTACTTGATTTTTTGTTTTTTCTTCTTTTTTTTTTTCCATTTTTAACTTTCTTATCGTATAGTATAACATTTCTACAAAGCAAAGAAATAAAAAACCAAAGGTTTTCAAGGCACTCTTCAACAAGTAGTTACAGGACAAATCCCAGAGTTTGTCATGGGCTACCATATGGTCCTCTCATATTTTTCCTTCTAGCTGCTCCAGAATATAGGAGACTAGAGGGCTTAAATTTTTTCTATGATCACAACTGACATTTTTTCTTTTCTTGTTGTGAGAAATAACATATATATAAAAAGCTACACATTTCAAAGAACAGTACCACAATTAGTTGTAGAACATAATTCAGAGTTTGACATGGGTTACAATTCCACAGTTTTAGGTTTTTCTTCTAGCTGCTCTAAAATATTGGAGACTAAAAGTGATATCAATTTAATGATTCAGCATTCTTATTCATTTGTTAAATCCTATCTTCTCTATACAACTCCACCATCACCTTTGATATTTCTATACTTCACTTTAGGGGTGTTTGGGCTATGGCCATTCTAACTTTTTCATATTGGAAAGGTCTGTCACTAAGGGGTGTAGATGGAACTATCTGATGTTCTGGAGAGGCTAGTCTAGGTTTCAGGACTTATCTGGACCAGGGACCCATCTGGAGGTTGTAGGTTTCTGGAAAGTTAGTCTAGTGCCTGGAACCCTTGTGGAATCTTAAATGTTGTCGTAGGTGCTCTTTAGAATTGGCTGGAATGGTCCTGGTTGCGGGTTGGCAATTTATGATGGGTAGCAAGGTCTATTAAAGCTTGCACAAGAGCAGCCTCCAGAGTTGGCACTCAACTCTATTTGACCTCTCTCTGCCACTGATACTTTATTAATTACACTTCTTTCCCCCATTTTGGTCAGGATGAAATTGTTGATCCTACAGTGACAGGTCTGGATGCATCCTTGGGAGTCATCTCCCATGTTGCCAGGGAGACTTTCACCCCTGGATTGCATATCCCACATAGGGGGTAGGGCAATACTTTCACTTGCAGAGTTGGGCTTAGAGAGAGTGAGGCCATATCTGAGCAACAAAAGAGGTCCTCCTGAAGTAACTCTTAGGCATGCCTATAGGAAGTCTAAATTTCTCCACTACCTACATAAGCTTCACAAGAGAAAGCCTCATGATCGAGGGCATGGCCTATTGATTTGGGTGTCCCTAAAGTTTGACACATTATCAGGGGATTCCTATATGGTAACAGTTCCATATTCTTTCTCCTATCCCTCAGGAGACTTTGCCAATACTTTTTAATTATCTGCTTAATATACTCTAGAATGTATCCAGGCATCACAATAATCCGTATAAGACTAAAAGACATCTTTATTATTCTGTGCTCCCTGTGTTTCAGTTGTTCAAATGAGCTATACAGATAGATTGAAAAAGATTATGCGCTACAGAAAATTTCAGTTCCAGACCAAGTAAACCTTTCTTCCATTAGTCTCAAAGAGTATGTGTGGTTCTAAAATATAGACACTGTCTTCCTTACCCCTATATTCTGAATTCGTTTAATCCCAACCTGTTGAGCTTCATTCTTATCTCTAAATATCATGTTATATATATAAAACAGCCTCTCAAAATCCAGAAATAATAATCACCACTCTGGATTAATGTATCTGCTCTAAAAGTTTACAATCTAGGCCCCTGTTTTCTTATAAGAATTTCCAAAGTTGATCATATCATTCTTGCTCTTTTGTTTCTGGTTTATTTTATCTCACCAAATGTCCCACATGTTCCTTCACATCATTGCATGCCTCACATTTTTGTTCCTTTTTGTAGCAGCACAACCTTCGTTCATAAGTATACACCATCATTCACCATTCTATATCTCCGTCAGTGACCACTGTGGCTTTATAAAAGGTTTTAAAGTCAGGGAGTGTTAATCTTCCCACTTCATTCTTCTTTTTTAGGATGCTTTTTGCTATTTGGGGTCTCTTTCCCTTCCAGATGAATTTGGTAATTAGTTTTTCCAAATCTTCAAAGTAGGTTGTTGGAATTTTGATTGAGACTGCATTGAATCTGTAGATCAATTTGGGGAGAATTGACATCTTAACTATATTTAGCCTTCCTATCCATGAGCAGGGACTGTCTTTTCACCTGTTTAGATCTTTGATTTCTTTTAGCAATGGTATGTGGTTTTCTGTGTACAAGTCCTTTACATCTCCAGTTAAGTTCATTCCTAAGTACTTGATTCTTTTAGTTGCTATGTTGAATGGAATTTTTTTCCTTAACTGACTCCTCAGCTAGGTCATTGCTTGTGTACAGAAATGTTACTGATTTTTGTACATTAATTTCATATCCTACCACCTTGTTGAATTTTTTTATTAGTGCAAGTAACTTTGCTGTAGATTTCTCAGGATCTTCCAAGTATAATGTCATATCATATGCAAATAATGAGAGTTTTACTTCTTCCTTTCCAATTTGGATGCATTTTATTTCTTTTTCCTGCCTGATTGCTCTAGCTAGAACTTCTAGCACAATGTTGAATAATAGTGGTGACAGTGGGCATCCTTGTCTTTTTCCTGATCTTAAGGGAAAAGCTCTCATTCTCTCTCCATTGAGTACAATGCTGACTATCAGTTTTTCATATTTTCCCTTTATCATATTTTGGTAGTTACCTTTGATTGCTATCTTTTGGGATGTTTTTATCAGAAAAGGATGCTGAATGTTAAATGCTTTTTCAGCATCAGTTGAGGTGATCTTGTAATTTTTCCCTTCCAATTTGTTAATATGCTGTATTACATTAATTGATTTTCTTGTGTTGAACTATCCTTGCATTCCTGGTATAAACCCCATGTGGTCATGGAATATAATTCTTTTATTGTGTTGTTGGATTTGATTTGCTAATATTTTACTGAGAATTTTTGCATATATCTTCATTAGGGAGATTGGCATATAGTTTTCCTTTCTTATAGCATCTTTACCCAGTTTTGATATTAAAATGATATTAGTTTCATAAAATGAGTTAGGTAGTGTTCCTTTTCCTGCATTTTTGGAAAAGTTTGAGCAGGATTGGCATTAGTTCTTTTTGGAATGTATGATAAAATTCCCCTGTGAAGGGTGGTGCAATGGTGGCTCAGAGGCAAGAATTCTCACCTGCGGAGGTGAAGACCCAGGTTCAATTCCCAGAGCCTGCCCATGCACCCCCCCCAAAAAAAAGCACAAAAATTCCCCTGTGAAGCCATCTAGCCCTGGGATTTTCTTTGTAGGAAGATTTTTGATGACTGGTTGAATCTCTTTACTTGCGATTGGTTTGTTGAGATCTTCTATTTCTTCCTGAGTCAGTGTAGCTTGTTTTTTTGCATCTCCAGGGATTTTTCCATTTCATCTAAGTTGTCTAGTCTGTTGGTGTATAGTTTTTCATAGTATCCTCTTATGATTTCTTTTAATTCTTCAGGGTCTGTGGTAATGCACCCCTTCTCATTTCTGATTTTGTTTATTTGCATCATCTCTCTTTTTTTCCTTGTCAGTCTTGTTAGTGGCCCATCAATTTTATTGATTTTCTCAAAGAACCAACTTTTGGTTTTATTGATTATTTCTATTGTTCTTTTGTTCTCTCATTCATTTATCTCTGCTTTAATCTTTGTTATTTCTCTTCTTCTACTTGCTTTGGGTTTAGTTTGCTGTTCTTTCTCAAGTTCCTCCAGGTGTGTTGTTAAGTCCTCAATTTTTGCTCTTTCTTGTTTTTAATAGGCATTTAGGGCAGCAAATTTCCCTCTCAGCACAGCCTTTGCACATCTCATAAGTCATGATAAGTTGTATTCTCATTTTCATTCATCTCCAGATAGCTACTGATTTCTCTAGCAATTTCTTCATTGACCACTGGTTGTTTAAAAGTGTGTTATTTAATCCCCATATATTTGTGAATGTTCTCATTTTTGGTGGTTATTGAGATCCAGCTTCATCCCAATGTGATCAGAGAAAGTGCTTTGAATAATTTCAATGTTTTAAAATTTATAAACACCTGTTTTGTGCCCCAGCATATGATCTATCCTGGAGAATGTTCCATGAGAACTAGAGAAGGATGCATATCCTTGTGTTTGGGGTGCAATGATTTATATATGTCTGTTAGGTCTAAATCATTTATCAAGTTATTTGACTTCTCTATTTCCTTATTGATCTTCTGTCTGGTTGTTCTATCTATAGAGGAGAGTGGTGTATTGCAGTCTGCTACTATTATTGTTGAAACATCTGTTGTTTCCTTCAGTTTTGCCAATATCTGTCTCATGTATTTTGGAGCTCCTTGATTGGGAGCATAAACTTTATGATTGTTATATCTTCTCAGTGAATTGACCCTTCAATTAGTATATAGTGTCCTTCTTTGTCTCTTATGATAGCTTTTCATTTAAAGTCTATTTTGGTTGATATTAGTATAGCTACTCCTGCTTTTTTTGGTTACAAATTGCATGGAAAATTTTTTCCATCCTTTTACTTTCAATCTATTTATATCCTTGTGTCTAAGATGAGTCTCTTGTAAGCAGCATATATCTGGATTATGTTTCTTAATCCCTTCTGCCAATCTGTATCTTTTAATTGGTAAGTTTAGTCCCTTAACACTCAAAATTATTACTGAAAAGGCATTTCTTGAACCCAACATCTTATCTTTTTAATTTTATTTGTCAGATCTATATATTCTTTTCCTCTTTCACTTCTTTTTTTTTAATATAGGTATTTAAGGTAGGTCCGGGGGATGTAGTCCTGGTGTGCACTGGTATAGGCATGGGGCTCTTTGTGCACATGCATAGAGCTGTGGCAGCAGGTTGGCATTATGCCTTCATGTACTGGGAGCAGATGTGACCTGGCTGCGCAGGTCAGCACTTTCTCAGAGCTGGGAAGTGGCTGTGGGGTGTGTGTATGTGTGGTTCTAGGACTGTTGTAATGAGTGTTTCCCAGCTGAATGACATGATTGGGGGCCCATGCACATGCATAAGTCTAGGTGTGCCATCAACTGATGTGCAGAGCTCAGGGGGTGGGGTGGGTAAAACCAGTGAAACATTGTGGGCAGTGGTAGCCTGGGTATAGAGGCTAGTGCCTGCAGCCTTTATGTGCTAGCAACAGCCTGCAGTGAACAGGGAGGGGGAGGCAGTGTTCAGGAGGGGTGGAGGAGAGGTGGGTTGGGCTGCACTTGAGGTGGGGATATGGGGTGGGTACTTGTACTTGGGGCTTGTGGACTGGGGGCTGCCTGGAGTGTGGGGAATGGGAGCAGGTGATGGGGTTCAGGTGCATGGAGTGTGGGGTGAGTTGCCAATCATGGACTGCACTGGTGAGGGTAGCATGCCCAAGGAACGTGGCCTGGCTTACTTCCTAGTTCCTGGCTCCTGTCCATGCACTCCTGCAGGCTCCGCACCTCCACACCAGGTTCCAGCTTTCTGCCTCACAGTTTGGTGCAGAGAGCTCTTGCAGGGTAGCTGTACCACTGAATCACTGCCTCAGTTGGCCTCCTGTTCCTTCTCTAACTTTTCCATGCAGCAGGGCTAATCTCGAGCTACTCTATTCGGCCATCTTCCCAGAAGCCCCTCTTCTTTTTAAATATAGGTATTTAGGGCAATACATTTTCCTCTCAGCACTGACTTTGCTCCATCTTGTAAGTTTTGATATGTTGTATTCTCACTTTCATTTGCCTCAATATATTTACGGATTTCTCTTGTAATTTCTTCCTTCACCCCCTGGTAATTTAAGAGCATGGTGTTTAGCGTCCAAATATTTGTTAATTTTCCAGCCTTCTGCTTGTTATTGATTTCCAACTTCATTCCATTATGATCTGGGAAACAGCTTTGTATAACTTTGATATTTTTAAATTTATTGAGACCTGCATTGTGACTCTGCATCCTGTCTATCCTGGAGAGTGATCCACGAATACTTGAGAAAAATGTATATCCTGGTGTTGTTGGGTGCAATGTTCTGTAAATATGTGTTAAGTCTAACTCTTTTATCATATTATTCAAAGTCTCTGTTTCCTTCTAGATCCTCTGTTTAGGTGTTTTATGCAATGATGAGAGTGGTGCACTGAAGTCTCCAAATAATATTGTAGAGGTATCAACTTCTCCCTTCCATGTTATCTGTGGTTGCCTCATGTATTTTTGGACACTCTGACTCAGTGATTAGATATTTATGATTTTTATGTCTTCTTGATGGATTATCCTTTTAATTATATGTAGTTTCCTTCTTTGTCTCTTTTAATTGTTTTACATTTGAAACCTAATTTGTCTGATATTAGTATAGCTACCTTGCTCTTTCCTGGTTGTTGTTTGCATGAAATGTATTTTTGCCAACCTTTAACTCTGAACTTGTTCTTGCCCTTGGACCTTAAGTGAGTTTCCTGCAGACAGTATATAGCTGGATCCTGTTTTTAATCCATTCTGCCAGTACACGTACTTTGATTGGGGGAGTTTAATCCAGTAACATTTTATGTTATTACTGAACCATTGTTTCTTTTGGAATTTATTTCTGCAACCATTATTTCTTTTGTGTTTTATTTGTCATGTTTTATTTTTCCTCTCTCTCTTTTTACCCTTCCTGATAGTCTTCATTTCTACACTCTTATCCAATTCTTTCCCTCTGTCTTTCCTATCTGCCTAAAGCACTCCCTTTAATATTCTTGTAGAGCAGGTCTCTTGTTCACAAACTCTCTCAGTATCTGTTTATCTGAAAATATTTAAAACTCTCCCTCATTTTTGAAGGACAGTTTTGCCAGATATAGAATTCTTGGTTGGCAGTTTCTCTGTGTTAGTATCTTAAATATTTCATACCACTGCTTTCTCACTTCAATGGTTTCCACTTAGACATCTGCATTTAGTCTTATTGAGCTTGCCTTTTACATAATTGATTATTTTTCTCTTGCTGCTTTTAGAATTCCTTCTTTGTCTTTGATGTTTGACACTCTGATAGGAATTGTCTTTGCATAGGTCTATTTGAATCTATTCTGTTGGGACTATGCTGCCTTTCTTGGATCTGTAATTTCATTAAGAGTTGGGAAATTTCCAGTGATTATTTCCTGTTATTTTCCCCTCTCATCTACTTCAGGGACACCCATAATATGTATACTCTTGCACTTCATGTTGCCATTAAGTTCCCTGAGATCCTACTCAAATTTTTCTATTCTTTTCCCTATCTGTTCTTTTGTATGTAGGATTGCAAATATCCTATCTTCTAGTTCACTCTTTCTTTCTTTTGCCTCATAAAATCTGCTATTGCATATCTCCATTGTATTTTTCATCTATTGTGCCTTTTATTTACATAAGTTCTGCTGTTTGTTTTTTTAAACTTTTAAGTTCTTCTGTATGGTCATGTAGTGTCTTCTTTATACCCTTCATCTCATTCATTGCATTTTCTTTTATCTCATTGATTTGATATAGAAAATTTGTTTGCATGTCTTTAATTAATAGTTTCAACTCTTGTATCTCAGTTGAAGTGTTAGTTTGTTCCTCTGCTTGGGCCATATTTTTGTGCTTCCTGGTATGAGTCATGATTTTTTAGCTGGTGTTGAGACATCTGACTTTCTTACTTAGTTTATTCTAGAGGTTGTTTCATCTCTTTCGCCTAGGGTCTCCTTGTTGATTAACTTTGTTTTCTGTTAATCTTTCTTACTGGCCTACTTTCATATTGGTTTTTCCCCACAGTATCCCCAAAAACCATGTGCCCACAGTGGCCTTCCTCAGGGATGGTGGTAAGCACTGGACACCACAGAAATTTCTCTGTTTGTGTGTAGAACAAGTCTTCTATCTCCCAGTGGTGCTTTATTTTTTGCTGGCCCACAGGACCTGGATTTCATTTAGGGGACTTCATTAACAGTTGGGCCATCCATATTTCTCAGTCAAAACAGGGATGGGGTTCCCATGCAGTGGGTCTAGACCGGTTTCTATTGGCCTGAGATATATTCTGGAAAATCTCTGCAAAGCCCTTTAATTCCTTTACACTTTCTGGTCTGCTCAGTAGATGGTTCTGTTCAGTAACTCAATTGTCCTTATAAGCTGCTTGCCTTTGGAGCCCAAGCTATTTCTGACTGGAATTGTGGGATTCCTGTGCTATCACTTTGCTGGCCAATATCTGACCCAATGTGGGACTATGTCCTCCACATTAGTCATGACAGAGGACTCCTCAGCCGTGCTAGCTGAACCCCAGGCAAGGATCAGGCTGCTCACTGCTGTTTCCCTCAGGAGTGGAGGAAAACCTTTCAGATTAGGGCTGTAAACTCAGTCTCTCTCCATATTTTCTCGAGACTTTTGTCCCTTACTGACATGGGCCTTGAAATGTCCTCCCTTGTCCCCCAGATCTACAAACAGTGGGGATCTGTCCCACTGCTGTGAGAGACTTTATAGTCTCTGTCCCTGGTGGAAGAATCCCAGCTGCTATTTCAGTGCCCTTCCTATTTCTGTGTGAGTCCAAGTGTGGGGGAGGGGAGATGACTGGCTGATCTGAGATTGAAATTTCCCATCTGATATTTTTTATTTTTCTTCAATTCAGCATGGGTAGGGTCCTATTCCAGTCTGTATCTTCCTCCAGATATCCTGAACAATTCAGAATTGACCTTTTTTATCAAGTTGAATCTCTAGGAAGAGATTTTTAGTAGCTGTTTACATCATCATGTTGATGACTTACCTCTCATATTTTAATTTGTATGCTTTTAACAAATTGATTTCTGTGCCATATAACTTAGATTGTAGTCTGGAATAATCCATAACAACTTCAGCACCCTTAAATATTTGTCATGTTTTTACAAGAAATATATCCGGAATAAGGTATTTTTTTTGTTACCACTCATAGGAATTTTTTTTAAAAGACAAATATGCAAACTCAAATCTTTATCTTAAGGAAAAATAGAATACTAGAAAATCTTTGCTCTGTATTTTTAACTCATGGTTTTTAATATGAAAAAAATGGACATAAAGAATTTTGTAAATATGTATTCGGTCATTCAAAACCAATAATAAATATTTATTGGAGGGAGTTCATCATCGAAAAGTTAAAAAGTCAAAGGTTTTTCCTACCTGCTGTTATTTGATGCAATTCTATGTTTAATTTTGTCTGTCTTCTTCACTAGACTGTAAAGTCTATGAAATCAGAATTAAGTTTTTACTTCTGAATCCCCAGGGTATATAACATCATCTATACATAGTAGATGCTCAATAATGAATGTATGGATATGTCCTAAGTCCCTCTTGTGTCAGTAAATACACATTAATCAGTTTCTGTTCAGCTGAAACAGAAAGCAAAATCTTTTAAAAAATCAGGGCTAAATTTTCTACAGAAGATCTGCTCCACTATAGATAAGACTCTGTTCATTGATTCATGCAACACATTTCTTTCATGCATAAATTATCTTCAAAACTCATTTATACATGCTGTGTAGAGAAGGGAGAAGAAAGATAAATAAGGAAATTATTATGGTTAAAAATGTTTCTGCACATGAAAGTTTAGACACCAAAGTGGTCTTGAAAGTTTCACTTTTTCCTTACTAAAGCTTTAAATCAATAATATTGTTTTTTTTTAAGGAGAGTATATTATTTTCACAAACTTCAGAAGTAAAATAGTGTCCCATTAGCCTGTGATTATGGTGAAGGCCTTATTTCAAGAGGTTTTGCTATAATGGGGAGCAGAGAAAAAGTGACATTAGCCAGAAGACAGAAAGTCAAGTTAGATCTTTAAAATGAAAAATTAATTTTTCTATGAGTTATAACATGTTTAATGCTAGCAGGAATAACTGAGAGGGAACCTATCTGTTGAGTGCCTTGAGCTCACACTTCACTGCCTTGAGGCTGTATGAGGTGTCGCAACCTGTAATACATCCTTCTCCAGCTCAAATGCCTCCCTCTGAGAGTGTGAAGCTGAAAGAGATTTTAGGGATTACCAAGTCCTGCTCCTGTGTTCTACGGATAAGAAAGTCACGGCGCAGAGATGCAAGTGACCTGCCAAAAGCCACTCTGCCAGAAAGTGACCATGTCATGATTATAGGTCACATCTAAAAGCTCCAAGCACAGTGATTTTTCTTGCTTGCCTCAGCATTCTGCCTGGAGTTCTACATCAACATTACCTATTCTTTTAGGTCAACTAGTGACTCATAAATTTTAGTGTTTAGGAAAATCACTAAGGACTTGTATAATGTCCCTCCCCAGATTTCAGATTTGTTAATATTATTAGAAGGGACCCAAGGATATGCCCTGTTTCCAAACTCCACAGGAGATTCTGATGCTGGTGGTTTACAGAGCATAGTTTGAGAAAAACTAGCTTAAGGCATTGACCATGGATCCTGGTAAAATAAATGCTATCAAGAAGGCTAACATTAACCCTAAAACTGTATATGGGAAGATGAAACAGGATGAATTTTCATGGTGCAGTGAGGACCAGATATGAAAAAGCATAATCAGCTAAGTCTTCTCATGGAGGACCTTGGCTTGCAAATGGGCAGTGTAAGGATGTTAGGCTGCCAGGTTAGTGCATGTTCTGTGAAGGAGGGAAGAAGGAACTGATGATTTTTTCAACTGATTGAATTTTCACACATTTAACTGGTACAGTATGTGCAACATCCAGATAGAGACAAGGGAGGGCATTTGCTTCTCTTTAGTGCAGAATAAATAAAAGGAATAGTCAGGAGATGTGGCCAGTGTGAGGTTCTTGATGTCTTCAGTCTGTGCTTCATCTTTTCCTTAATGCCTGTTTCTTCTTCGGACTCCCCTATTTTCTGTCCATAGTCTTATCATTTTTTCCCCCAGGCTTAAAAAAAATTTGTCTTTCTTTTTACATCTGGCTGATCACCAAGTCCTGTTGGTCTTCATTACCTCTTCTTGCCTTCCCTCTGGTTCCACTCCTGTGGAAGCCCCCTCCTTACTGTCCTCACCTCCTTCCATCTGGTCTAAGTAGGTCATCCTTCCTCACTTGATGTTTTATTTATCTTTCTCACCTTCCTAACTTTCATTCTTCTCATCCTTACAAGACTGTGAAGTCTTGCTTTTTCTTATAGGTACTCCATGTCTATCATTGGCCTGGATGATCTTCCAGCCTGAAAAT
The DNA here is from genome assembly GCA_004026745.1 of Myrmecophaga tridactyla. Lineage (NCBI taxonomy): Eukaryota > Metazoa > Chordata > Mammalia > Pilosa > Myrmecophagidae > Myrmecophaga > Myrmecophaga tridactyla. The sequence goes on from PVIY010033403.1 coordinate 21,457, forward strand.
CACAATTCTGATGTCAAGACTTTGAGTTTTTTTAAACTCAAAATTGGACACAATCAATCAAACCCATGACATTGATTGGGGGTTTGTGTGAAAAGCAATTGACATGTGGGGGGAAAAGTACTGGTTCAGAGTCCCAATTTCTGACTTTTACTCCTGGTTTACAACTAGCTGTATTTCCTTGCACAAGTTTAAATTTGTCACCAGCATGTTTCCACATATGGGGGATTCAAGCATAAGATGTTATTTATATGTAGTGTATGCTCTGTTTTCCTATTCTCATTGAAATTTTTGTATCCTTAATGTCTGGGCCTGTGTCCTGGGCATGAAAAATGAAGTTGGAGGTAAGCAATGTGAAAAGGTAAGGTGTGTAGCTGTTGGAGAATATGATGAAATGCTGATTTTAGTAAACAGGTATAAATTTCTTATATGTTAGCAAGCTCCCATGCTGCAGATAATGGTAAGAGTGAGCTATCAGGTTATTCAATGTGGTAAAATGTTGGGATTCTTCAGGATTAGTCAAGGCCTCTTTTTTCCTTTTCATTTCTTATTTCTCTTGGAAATTCAAACCACATTCATGGTTCTAGTTGCCATATAGAAATGAATGACTCTAACTTACCTACAGCCTTGACCTCTCCTCTAAGTTTGAGACTCACTCACTCATGCACTCCTTCATTCAACCAACCAGGCACTGCTCTAGGAGCTTGCAGAGAACAAGGAGGCAGTTGCATGCTCCACACATACTTTTTAATGCTTCAAATTCTCCCAAAGACAACCTATTTAAACTTGAACTTGTGATTCTTTTTCTCTAAACACATTTCCCTGAATCAGTTATGCAAGGAAGAAGTATGGATGGGGGGGGAAGGGGGGAGAATAAACACTCTGGATTTAAATTCTGACACTATATTTGTGGTTTTGAAAAGTTACCTAACTTCTCTGTTGCTTGAATTTTTCACCTACAAAACTGGGATAGTGATTTGTAATCATGAGTTTGAGGCTGAACTAAGAAATTTAAAGTGCTTACGAGAATGTCTGCCACATCGTAAATGCTTAGAAAATGTGAACTGTAGTCATTATCCTTGACACTTCCCCCTCTTTCACCATATTAAGACCATTACCTAGTTCCATCGATTTTATGCTCTGAATCTCTTTCTAACACATCTACGCACTTGTCTTTTGTCACCAAGGTAGTCAAAGTGGCTGTCATCTTCTCCTAATGACTGCTTCCTAATTGGCTCCTACATTCTGTACCTATCTGTACTGGGTTGAATAGTGTCTCCCAAAATTCATGTCTACCTGGAACCTGGGAATATGACCTTATTTTGAAATAGAGTTTTTCAGATGTAATTAGTTAAGGATCTTGAGATGAAATGTGTAAGCCTTAAGTCCAATTAATGGTGTCCTTATAAGAAGAGAGGACAAAGAGAAATGCTTAGAGAAGAAGGTACACAAAGATGGTGGTGAGATCGGAATTATTATTTCACAGTCACCTGTGGCTATGGAATATGGAAGAGGCAAGGAAGGGTTCTTCCCTACAGCTTTCAGAGGGAGTTGGGCTTTATTGACATCTCAAGAACTACAAGAGAACACATTTCTGCTGTTTTAACCTACCTAGTTTGTGTAATTTATTATGGTAGCCCTAGGGAACTAAAAATCCTCTAAATCATTCTTCACAATAAAGCCAGTGGCCTTTTCGAAAGCATATCTGATATTATTGCACTCTTACCTCCTACTGCCTTTCATCTAGGCACCAGGACTCGTTCCAACAATCAGTTGTTGCTATAATTTTTAGTTTTTCTGTTTATGAAAATGAAGTTATAGAGTAGAAAAAATGTACTGTCTAATACAGTGCTTCTCATTGGCTCTAGAACCTTGATGTACATTAGACTCACCTGGGGAGTTTTTAAAAATCCCAATACCCATTCTCAATGACCCCAACCTGCCTACCTCTCTGGCTTCCTCTCTTATCCTTCTCATCCCTGCTCTCTGCACTTAATCACTATGCACTACATGTTGAATCATATCCCACATAAAGATATGTTCAAGTCTTACCCTTGGTCCTGTGGATGTCAGCTCCTTTGTTAATAGCATCTTTGAGGATCCTATTAGTAAGATGAGGCCAAATGGAATTATGGTGGACCTTAATCCAATATGACTGGAGTCCTTACAGCAGAGGAGATTTGTATACAGTAATAGGAGACAGGAGGAGACAGATAGGGAGAAAGATGGTCATGTGATGGAGGCAGTGATTGAGTTATGGATTGCCTGCAATCCACTGCCAGAATGCTACAGTCTTCATGTACGGAGTCTGGCCCTAGCAACCAGTTGATTTTGGACTTTTAGCCTCCAAAACTCTGAGGCCTGTTGTTTAGGCCAACTACTCTGTGGTACTTTGTTACAGCAGCTCTGGCAAACTAAGACACTAGGGGCTCTTTCTGATCCTGTAACATATTATTCTCCCTCCTGCCTCAGGCCCTTTGCACTTGCTAGCTACCTTTGCCTGGGATTTTCTTCCCTCCTCATATTCTTAAACCTGACTCTCTATTCAAAGAGCACTCTTACAAATTCTATAGGTACTTTTTAGTGACCCAGTGGGTTACATCAGGATCCTTTTGTTCCCATGCTCTCCTAGGATAGTTTTATTGTATCTCACTGCAGTTACCTCAGAGTAGAATTATACACTTCCTCCTTTGGATATTAATGTCCCTCTCTCCAACCAGAATGAGAGCTACATGAGTAAAAGGCAGACACTATTCTTGATTGCACATTTACCCAATGCTGAGCAAAATTACTTTCCAGGCATTCCATAAATATTTATTAGGTAAATGAATGAATAAATAATTGTCAGGGTGAGATATAAGTAGTTTCTGCAGAACATATTAGATATAAAGGAAATAATGTTCACTTAGCTGAAGATTATTTCTCAGCCCAGCCTTTATTTTTCTCCTCCCACAAGTTACCTACAAGATTCTCAAGGGGATTGACTATTTAATCTTAGGAATAAATATCTAATGATATTGGGAGATACTTAAAATGAGCTTTAGCTTGAAAAATATATCCAATTTGTAATTTTCCTTGTTAAAAATCCTTTATATTCAGGACTCAGACCAAATATTTCAGTTTGTATTTCCTTTGAAAGCAATGATATATTCCATATGTCTAATGAAAATATCATAACAGTTTATTGTGGTATTAAATAGTTCCCATGATTCCTATTTTCTAGTCTTCATTTTAATATAATGATTTTTCTCTCTGTAAACTAATTAATATCATATCTCAATATTTCAGAAAAAAATAGGTTTACAAAATTTCCAAGGAAGGTACGTACTGCACATTTGGGTATATTGCTAGACTTGTATCATGAGCATCTTTCAAGACTTGCTATCCTTACCTCCTTTGTCTCTGTATTTCATTATTAACTTGTTTGGTGGCTTTTCTTGTTTGTCCATTCTGTGATTAGAGGTCACTCATTCTTTAAGCCCCCGGTATGAGGTGTTAAATCCCATTAAGTAGAAGGATCTTTTTTGTTAGTGTCTATCACTTGAGACTTTTTGAAAAATAATAAAACAGGCCAACTGCTTTCCAACTTGACATGTAACACTCTTTGAAAAAGTGGCAGTTTGATCATATAGCTGATATTCCCACAGAATTGTAAAGCTCTTGGGGACTCTGGAGAGCATCAGGAAGTTAGTCAAACGAGCCTTGATGTGGGGATCAGTGAAAATTGCTGATTTTCACTCCTAGCAATTATATGACCTTGGAAAGTCATTTCCTGAGTTCCAGTCTTCTCATGTATAATAATAGGGGAAATAGTCACAAAATTGAATGAGGGTTAAATGAGACAATACTACACAGTTCGGGAATCTACATGTTGGTCAGTAAAGCTTGGTTTCTTCCTTCCATATTACAGCAGAGGGAGTCCAGGCCCAGAAAAGTTTGGAGACTTTCCAAGCCTGCATAAATGTCCTCACAGAGCTGAGGCCCAAGGATTCTAGATTCAGTTCTAATGACCTGGGATCCTACTATATTTAATTGATAAGTGATTTATATTTTTGCCATCTATGAAAATAAAATTATAGATTAGCTTGATAAATGGTAAATTGGTGGGAAAAAAAGAGCTGTATGATGTAATGTAGTAGTTTCTGCTAGTGCTTGAAACTCAAGGGACCATAGAATCACCTGAGAAGCTTTTAAAAATCCCAATGTCCAGGACACACCCCGTTCTAGTTAAATCAGAATATCTGAGAGTGGGACCCAGGCATAAGTACTTTTTAAAACCCTGTAAGTGATTTCAATGTGCTCTAATGCACAGAATTTGCTGAAACTCTGCTGAGATACTCCAAACCATCTCTAGGATAGACTTTAAAGGGCTGCTCTTTTGTCAACAGACCAGGTATCTTGGGGATATTGTTTTCCTTCAGTGTTATTCTTTTCTGATCTACTTTCCGTTCTTTTCCTATGGAAATACACCCAAGACCCCACATCTTTTGGTGACTTCCTCCTTATCACTAAGCTGAATGCTGCTACACCCATGACAGTTCAATGTCTTCTTTATTAAGCTTATCCTCTGTACATGCCCTTTAAAAAATGAATCTTGCAAAGACAACTAAAAGGGCTCTTCTTTTGATATGACCATGTGCTCCACATTTAATTCAACAGTTCTTAACGACCTTTATTTTAATCCCTAAATTAACTCTATCTTTCTGGTATAAATCCTGCCCTTGTGAATCAGGGTGGAAGTCTCCTAGGAGATGACATTGTCCTTTGCAGATTTAGCTAGAGATTTGCATGGTGAGATGGCTCAGATATTTTTAAAATGATAGGATGATCTGTATTGATCAAGAGTTCACTTTAAGCTTACTGGTTATTTAAAAATAAGTGAGCTATTGTTTACGAATAACATGTAATTGTTTTTACCATACTTCAAAATTTCATTTAAATAATTGGAAGGTGCCAGGTGTGAAGTGTCAATGTTTTATCTCTGATCGTTTCCTTATTTTCAAACATGGGTCTCATAGCAGGCCCTGGAAATGACTACTTAAAAAAAAAAGTCTTGTAACATATATCCAACCTAAAATTTCCTCTTTTAAACACTTTCAAATATATAATTCAAATATATGATTCAATGCCATTAATTATGTTCACAGTGTTATACTACTGTTATCACCATCCATTACCTTTATTTTTATTTTCTACCATAAAATGAGAGGGTGATTAAATGTGCAGGCAGTGTTTACCAGTTGACGTCATGAGGGAACTAGCCACATATTTTCTTTATGACAGAGGAGAGTCATGGAAACTCTTCAAGTATTCACTACCCTAAAGTCACTACCCAGATTCTCCCTGCCCCCTGTCTTCTACTTGAAACCATCTGCCAAGGGAATCTGAGAAATGTAGTTTGCAGACCCACGCCTCAGCATCACAGAGAAGAATATAGGAGAGCAAGGCATGGAGCTGAGGACAATAGGTAAAAACAATCACAGTCAGCTAGCCAGGCTTGGAGGTTTCTCACTGACAACCAAATATCTGGGTCATCCCCCTACAGATCATAGGAGGCATTAGGGAGCACAGCCGCTCATATGCATCCTTCATAGTGCATATCTTCATCTAATGGCTCAAAGGAAGGAAAGAAAAAAAACACCTTAGACCTCATCCTGGTGATACTTGTGCTCATCTTTGCACCGGAGCCATGAGGAGCAACCCTTCAACCTCAGCTGGAGCCTCGGGAGATCCCTGCAAAGCATTCCCCAAATTTTCGCTCTGTCTTTCCGTCAATCTCATCCCAGGGCTTCCATCTGGCTGAAACCAGCCATAATTAAGAGGATTTGGGGGTCTGAGCGATGTGTTCCCTAGAGGTCAGCAGAGAACGGAGCAGAGAAGGACAGAATGCAGGGGGCAGAGAGTATGACAGACACTATAAGGAGTACTGTCATCAATGTACAGATAAAGGAACAGAGACTCAGAGAGGTGAAGGCCACATGCATGGCAGGTCACCCTGATGGTAGATCATTGAATTGGAATTCAGACTTGCAGTCTCCAGGCTGCAGAAGGCCAGGTGCTTCAACCTCAGCAGGCTGCTTCTCCCCATGGCACTGGGCTTCTCCTCGTAATTGGGTTGTGCTTGCCTGGAGGTAACGTTCGGTTAAAAATGATGTAGCTGTTCAACAAAACAGTCGTCTATCTTAATGTAATTTTTTCTCATCAGGATTTTTTTTTTTGTATGCTGTGTGGTGGAGTCACATTTCATTATTTTTCCATGTGAGTATCCTGCTATTGCAGCACTATTTTGTTGAATTTTTGTTTGTTTGTCTGTTTGTTTTTGTGGGAAGCACATGGACGGGGAATCAAACTCAGGTCTCCCGCATGGCAGGTGAGAATTCTACTACTGAACTACCCTTGCACCCTCTCATCAGGATTTTATGTCATAGTTTCAACAGAAGTTTTTAATCCACAAGTATCAAAGACTAAAATAAAACATCTAATGTTCAGTCCTAATATTTTCCATCATACTTTTTTCGCCATTTCCTATAACTGTTTGCTATTGCATTTTGGAACAAGGCAGAGCAAATCCTTCCTTTAAAGGAGAACACTAAGTTACTTTCTACAGAATCACAATGTTTTAAAAAATAATGA
>PVIY010033404.1:0-28077 GCA_004026745.1 Myrmecophaga tridactyla
CTGCCACAGTAAAGGGGTTGAAATGGACAAGGAACTGCCCAGGTCCCTCCTTGTCACTGCCCGAGCTGCGGCTCCCTGCTCCTTCCCACTGGCGGAACCAAAGCTGTCCCAGTTCACCTCCACGGCTGTCAGTAGAGGACATGAGACGATGCACAGAAGTTATGAAAATGGCTGCCCAGTGCCCCGTATTCAAAACACAACGATGCGGGGTGGGGTGTTAAGGGTAGTTCAGTGGCAGAATTCTTGCCTGCCATGCAGGAGACCTGGGTTCAATTCCCAGCCTGTGCACTTCCCAACAACAACAATAAGAAACTCAACAAATGGTGCTGTAATAATGGGATACTCACATGGAAAAAGAATGAAATGTGACCCCCACCATACAGCATACAAAAAAAAAAAGAGTGCACAGGTGGTTCAGTGGTACAATGCTTGCCTTCCATGTGAGAGAATCCGGTTCCCAGACCATGCACCCCCCAAAAAACAAACAAGCCCACGAGCAATGGCAGATGATGGCAGCTATCTACGGCAGCCTCTAAGTTACATTAGTGTGCGGTGTGTTCTGGAAGATACAGTGGAATTGGTTCTTGTATCAGAAGATGTTAGCCTAAATGACCTCCCCGATTTCTTCAAAACAATAAACATTTACCATTATATGACACTGAGGATTAGGTCCATGCGTCCACTTGGCCAGGTTCTGGTGCCAAGTTGCCTGGTCAACCAGGCAATGGCCTGACTGTTACCGCAAGGACATTTCCTGGCCTGAAATCATCAGTAGGTCGATTGCATCTACGGCTGATTGCATCTACAACCAACTGAGGAGATTGCCTTCAGCAATCAGAGATGTCTTGTCCAGTCAGCTGAAGGCTTTAAATGGAGAACTAATTTCAGCAGACAGAAGGGAGAATTTCCATCTCTACTTCAGCCAGCCAGCTCTCCCAGGAAAACCATAAAAGCCTTCACTGGAGCCCCCAGCTTGCAGCTTCCCCTACGGAATTTGGACTCGTGCATCCCCACAATTCTTACAAAGACCTCATAATATTTATAGATATCTGCTGTCGGTTCTGTTTCCCCAGAGAACGCTGATGAATACAATGACATTCCTGAAAGTGGATCTGGGTCTTTACAGCCAAGCCTAACCCATGCTAAATCAGCTAATTCAAAGAACTAAGCTGCAGATCCAGATTGAACTGACACCTACTAGCAACACTAAAGCATGGCTCCATTCGTTAGCTGAACAATCACTAAGTGATGGGCATGGTAGAAAGCCCTGGATATTTGGTCCTGACTGTCCCAGGCAACTCAGAGTCCAACAGAGGAGAAAGATATTAAACAAAAGTAAAAAGACCTGCCTGCAAGCCTTAATTGGATATCTGACCATGGCCTGAGAGAGGAGCAGAAGTTGGCTATGAGAAAATGTACAGCGCGGTATTTCTGGGAACAGCACATGCAAGAGTCCTGTGGCAGCACCTTCGAGGGACTGAAGAGGTGCAGTGTAGATGGAGAGCAGCGAGCGAGGAGGGCAAGTGACATAAAACAGAGCTGGGCAGCGAGACGGGACAGGATGCAGGCCAGCCTAAGGCATACAGGGATATAAGCAGAAAAGTCATGTCTGATTTATAGTTTTAAAGACCCCTCCAGAGAATGACCAAAAAGGGGTCAAGAATAGAAATGGACCAACCAGTGTTTTGGCAAGAGGGGTGGTGGCCGTGGAGGGGGGGACAGGGAAACTGGAGGAGCATGTCGGAGGTAGACTAGTGGGGTCTGGATGCTAGACTGAAAACACTTAAGCCATCTCTATAACATCACTTTTACTATTTGCAAAGAAAAGCAAAACCATCATAGAATTCCAGATGTAATTACCAAATGGAGGGGGCCTGGCGGTGGACTCGGTATTAAGGACAGTTTGGCAGCAAAGTCTTTTATGTGATCGTCGACTTCAAAGTCCTTACAGAGCTTCAGGTGAGTCAATAAACTAAAATTTAAACAAAAAATCAAATGACCAAATAATATTGAATTGCACACATAAAATGGGTGGCTGTCATTGCATGCGAACGATACCTCGATGGAGATGATTTTTAAAATTTAAATATAAAGCATGCATTAAAGGATATGCATACAAACCAAGAAATGAATAAACTCCAGAGACGCTACTTTTTTTAAAAAAAACTACCGAATACACGCTTCTCATGTATGATGATGGACATAAAACTCATTCATTTACTCATTTGCTCTATTCGTTCATTCAACAAATGCCTGTGACAATATAGTGTGTGGTGGGTCCTGGGCTGGCCGCACAGACCCCACGCAGCCCAGTGGAGCTGAGTCTCAGTGAGCACGGCCGAGCCCAGGCAGGGAAGAGCACGAACCCACAGGCACAGGCCACCACCTCCCGCGTGACCACTGGCCACGCTGCTGAGGGGCGCACAATGGAGTCCCACCGGGTCAGCAGGCCACAGAGGCCACAGGACTCTCTACCCTGGCAACCTCACACTCCCAACACCACGGCATGGCAATTCAGAGTGCTCCTAAGTTCTGCCGTAAGAGACAAATAACAGTTACCGTGGAGGCAATGTCAGGATTTGGGGTGAACCTGATATCCTCCTTATTTATATTTATTGTAAACAGGTAATAGTATTATATTTTAAATTTTAAAAAGAAAAAAAAAACCCACTCATAGTCTAGTCCCCCTAATGCCACCAAGTACATCCTCTCCCAGTTTTTGTCCACATGGAGACATGGTTTACCTATTGTCACCGCAGCAGAAAAGAGGTTGTTTTTAAAATATAAATTTGTGTTTCTTTACTGCATTTTGCACTTCTGTCATTTGCTCCTGTCTAGCTATATTATCCGCTCCTAATAATTTAGCAATGATCAAAAAAAAAGAGAATACTCAAAAAGCACATGATACATTTTGGAAGCTAACCGCGTGCCTGCAGTAATGCCCGGAGAAGGACATCTGGTGCCAGCTACACCCTAAAGGGTCACTAAACAGGCACAGGCAAGGCAGACATTGGCCCTTCCCCGCTCCTTTCATCTAAGGAAGGTGGGGAGCAGCCATGGCGACTTTACAGATGGGGAAACAAGACCAGGTGAGCGGCGGCTTGGCTCGGGGTGACCCTGCGAGGCGACCCTGCATCAAAGGGCTCGTCCTTGTACTTTCAGGCCGGCAGCCATGTGTCCACCGGCATCCTGAGGCTCACATCTATGGACAGAGAGAGCCGGCCAGGCCCCAGCCACGCCCGGGGACCTGGCATGCCCTAAAACGGTAAGCACCGGGGGCTGGACCGGGCAGCACGCCCGTGGAATCGGAAGGGTGCACACGTGAGCCGACAGCACCTGCCCCCTGCGTGGCCGGCCAGTGGCTCTGCTCAGCCCCAGACGGAGGCGGGGGGCTGGGGACCAGTCCTCAAGGGCAAGGGCGGACGCCCACTGGGCGATTCGCTACTGACCCTCAGTGTTCCCACACAGAGGGGACGGCGCGGGTGGCGTTTCCTCGGCCTTTAATGATAACAAATTCTAATACAGCGTTACGGGAATCCAGGTGGAAGGGTGCCCGCTCGTGTGCCCACACTCGGGGTGCAGACTCGTTACCACCCGGCCACGTCCTTCAGCAATGGGATTGACCAGATGTTGACAACGCTTTTCTGATTTTTAAAAAATTCTCTGTGTGGAGTGTATTGGAGTGGCTGGAGGGAAATGCCTGAATTGTTGCAATGCATTCCAGGGAGACTTGATTCTTGAAGATGACTGTGTAATGATATAACTTTTACAGTGTGACTGTGTGATTGTGAAAACCTTGTGTCGGATACTCCTTTTGTCCAGGGAATGGGCAAATGAGTAAAAAAATACAGATTTTAAAAATAAATAAATAATAATTTATGGGGTAAAGTAAATTGGGTAGATTGAAATATTAGTGGTCAACAAGAAGGAGGGGTAAGGAGTATGATATGTATGAGTTTCTTCTTTTTTCTTTTTCTGGAGTGATACAAATGTCCTAAAAAATGATCATGGCGATGAATATACAACTATGTGACGATATTGTGAGCCATTGATTGTGCACCATGAATGGATTGCTTGTATGTCAGGATTTATCGATAACAATATTTTTAAAAGAATTCTGCATGTCCTCAGACCTTCAGCTCGATATCGGCAGTAAGACAAAGATTCCACCCTTGAAAAGGGAATTTAAAATGTAAATGAAACTCTCCTGATGGTCCTGACATCCAGGAAGAGAGGTTTTTCCCTGATACAGATCTCTTTTAAAACACCCAAATGAAAAGAGGGTCCTCCGTGTTAATTTTACCTCAAACAGTACAGCTTCATTTTCGTTTTTCTGTCATACCACTTCCACATGTTTTCATTTACAAAAGAATGGAGGTTTTCAAAAGGGTGTCTACTGCCCAGTTTGAATCCTGCCACTGACCGTGTGCAGCCAGCTGCAGCCACACGCCCCCAAACACGAAGAACAGGGCTGGGGGCTCACCAGGAGAGGCAGTCCTTGAGTGCAGTGAAGTAAGGATATCGGGAAATGACGCACACGGCAAAGGGCACAAAGCAGCCAGCTGCACCCCCAGGCTGCCAGGACGGCTCCCAGTGGGCTCTGCCATTGTAGAAACAGTACTCATCCTGCACAGAGAACAACAGCGTTACCATGTCCCCACCCGGCAGCTCTCCAGAGCTGGTTTAAGTAGTTTCAGGGTCTCAATACAGAAACCAGACTCAGGCAGCTGCGACTCTCCTCCCACCCCAGCACGCCCATCCCTGTTGCCCATCCCAACCAGGACCAACCACTCCTGTGGATGTCTGTGGCCCTAGCAGATGGCTGCACCCCACAGGTACAAAGTGCCCAGGGGAAGCAGCCCATGCATGTGGGAGCAGAAGAGTCCCCAGCATGGGAGCAGGACAGGGGACTTCAGCCTGAGAAACTGCACGGCAGAGAGGTATGAAGTACAGCCTGCTGCAGAGCTCATGAGACCGCGGTATTTGGGCCTAGGAGTGGACTATTGGTTTGTTTTTGTACAGAAGGAGGAGTATGATGATGCTCTGGTTTGGGACTTTTGAATTTGGGGTACTTGTAGGAGGTCCGTGTAAAGGGAGAACCCAGGAGGCAGGCAGGTACATCATCCTCCACCGAAATTTAATGAATGCCCACTGCTCTAGATCCAGTCTGCTCAGGCTCCAGTCCTGGTTGCTCTGTGTCTTTGGGCAAGTCACTTCACCTCTCTGTGCCACCAACCTCACTCACCCTAAAGGACTAAATGAATTACTACATACAAGGGGCATGGAACCATGCTTAGCTGCCGCTGTTACCTTACATCTCTGGCACCCTGGAAGGAGCTGGGATTGCAAGGAGAGCGCAAGGTAGCCCCCACCCTGGATGAAGCCCCCCACCCCGGAATCTTGTAGAGTGTGGCAGAGACAAACTAATGCTAGGGAGAGGGCCTGCAGGAACGGCAGACTTGGTGGTCATTAAGTACATGGCAAAGGAAGGGGAGTAAACAAAGCGGGGCCCAGGAAAGGCCCTGAAACCAAGCCATGGCTAGGGGTATAGGGTGGGGGCCATGCTCTCCCCAGACAGGCATTCTTGTGGGAACAGACCCACCTGGTGCAAGACAGAGGGGTGGTTACTAGAAAAATGTACTTGACAATAATTCAAATGAGTGCATGTTCCCGTCATAATAAAGACACCCAAGGTGCTTTCCTAACGGCCAAGCACTGTGGATCGTTTCTCATCCAGAAGCAGTGAATCAGAAAAGTGGCAGGAACTCAGCGTTCCTCTTATTACCTGCCCCACAATTCAACCCATGAAGGAAGGCCAGGCAAGCAACACTGGCCCCAGCTCCCCGCGCTGAGCTGCTGTCACAGAAGGAAGGTTGTAATCCCTTCCTTAGCACATCGTGGGAAATAATCTATTATTTCCAGAAATGTGAAATTTTGCCTTCACAATGTAAAGCTGTGAGGTTTTCTCTGGTATATTTATGAAGGGCTTTAAAACCTGTCTGTGCTAAACCACAAACACAGAGGGACAGAATCCACCTATCTTGTGTCTCCCAACACTTACAGACAGCAATATATATATAATAATTCTACAAAAACAAAAAAGAAAAAACGTCCTCCAGTCCCCAAGGCAGAACAGAGAAAATCACATAGGACAGCCACTTCTCTGCTACTGTATGAAGCACTCACTTCCCCTTTGGGGAGCACGACAGCAACTAAACATATTCTAACAGTTCACTTTCTGTTTCTGGAAACCCTCTGGAAGGAGGAAACCGATCACCCTTCAATTACATCATTCAATTACATCATTTACATTTTCCCTACAGGCTCCTCGACGGCCAGCTGACTCATGCAAGGGAACCTGTCGAGAAAATGCTCCCAAAATGTGTGACGAATGAATCATGCTCTCCAAATCTCAACCCAAGCCCTGCCCACAACAGCCCAAGGGTGGAAACAACCCAAGCGCCCCTCAGCCGATGAACAGATGAACGAAAAGTGGTCTGTCCGTACAGTGGCCTGTTATTCAACCACAAAAGGAATGAAGCCCTGAGACCTTCGAGGATATGGACTAACTTTGAAGACAGCACACTAAGGGAGAGAAGCCAGACCCAAAGGCCCCCTAAGCTGTGAGTCTCGATGTGAGCATCCAGAATGAGCAAATGCAGAGACAGAAGGTAGGTGAGGGGTTAGCGGTGGGTGGTGGGGGGGGTAGGGTTGACTGGTGGGAACAGGGCTTCCTTTTGGGGTGAGGAGTGTGTCTCAGGACTGGACAGGTGATGGTCGCACAACATTGCAAATGTACCAAATGCCCATGAATTGCAGCCTCTGAAATGGTTAAAAGGGTGAACTGCACATTGTGGATTTTTTCCCACAATATAAACATCTAAACAGAACTTGAAGGGGAAGTGAGGGGCTCGGCTCACGTGCAGGGGCCGGTAGAACTGCGCCACCACGCCATAGGTCCTGTTTCCACACACGTCGGTCAGGACGAGGAAATGGATGCGGTCCTCCTTTGGCTCAGAGGCCACGCACATGCCTCCTGGGGACAGAAAACGAAGGGAGCAATCTCATCGCGGCCCCACGGCGCCCGCCCGGAAGCCTGAGCTATCCGTGAGCCAGTTTTTCTCAGCGTACAAAGCGAGCGTATCTCTGGTTGGCAGCCGCGGCACAGATGCCTTCATTCTTCCTCCACCCGTGCTCCCAGCCAGCTCCGTGCTCCACCTCCCCACCCCCTGCCCCATCCCTCCTTCCGTGAAGCCATCTGCGGGGGGACCCTCTGTGCTCCAAAGGACGTAGTATGTGAACGTGGGGGCAACTCTGGCATTCATGATATGCAGATAAACTTTCCCGGGGAGCCTGGTTTGGAGGGGCTGAGCTGAGCACAGCAGGGAAAACCCCACACCTGTTCCCCATTCCTCATCGCTGCCTATGGATACCAGCATCTGCTTCTCGAGAGAAAATATGAGGCAGGAATTCATTCAAGTCCTTAGTCTGAGTTTCCTACATCATCCATTTTTTTTTTATACTTTCAACACCAGTGAAAACGTGGAACCCAGAACCAAGCTCGCTCTGCAGGCGGAAGGGGCACAAAGCCTCAGGTCTCGTCCTGGCGAAACAGAGAAGGCAGGCGGAGGGTAATAACTAGTTATTGCTCAGTGCGGCTGGGTTTGGGTTCGGAATGATGAAAATCGTCTGGAAGTGGGCCAGGAGGAAGTTGCACAGCACCACCAACGGACTCGTGTCAAAGAACTGTCCACTCAGAATGGCTAAACTGATTTGGTTATATTAATTAAATTAAATACAATTAAAACATGCTAATTGGTTATAAAATGAAAAAAAAAAAAAAAGAGCAAATCTCCTGGCAACATGGGACAGAACTCCCAGGATAAGCTGTGGACCCAGCATCAAGGGATTGAGAAAGCCTTCTTGACCAAAAGGGGGAAGAGAGAAATGAGACAAAATAAAAGTGTCAGTGGCTGAGAGATTTCAAGCAGAGTCGAGAGGTTATCCTGGAGGTTATTCTTATGCAGTGTACAGATATCCCTGTTTAGTTTATGGTGTGCTGGAGTGGCTGGAAAGAAGGAATGACCTAAAACTGTAGAGCTGTGTTCCAGTAGCCTTGATTCTTGAAGATGATTGTATAATGAAATAGCTTTCACAATGTGACTGTGTGATTTGTGAAAACCTTGTGTCTGATGCTCCTTTTATCCAGGGTATGGACAGATGAGTAAACAAAATAGATGGATAAAAATAAATAAGAGCGGGGACAAGAGGTAAAATAAATTGGGTAGACAAATACTAGTCAATGAAAGGGAGGGGTCAGGACTATGTGTGTATGAGTTTTGTCTTTTTTCTTTTTATTTCTTTTTCTGGAGTGATGTAAATGTGCTAAAAATGATCATGTGATGATGAATACACAACTATGTGACAATACTGTGAGCCACTGATTGTACACCAGGTACAGAATGTCTGTGTGTGAAGATGTCTCAATAAAAAGAGTAAATCCCATAACCAAGCAGGGCCACAAAGGGTCACTGCCTCGCCCCCTGGTCCCACTTTCTTTGACGTGCCAGTGGAGATGCAGTGCCGCAGTGGCACTGCCCCGCGCAGCCCGTACCTGGGAAGCACAGCTGGGGCAGGGCCAGGAGGTCCACGTCGTTTGGAATGCTGACATCTTCCGAATCCAGCCCCTTCTGCTCCCCCGGGAGCCCCACCCGGTGTTCTGCTTTGGGTTTCTCTCTCTTCTTCCTCAAGGAGCGCCGTCTGGCTTTATTCAAAGTGGCGCAGTTTGCACCAGCCATCTGGCTGTCCTCCTTATAGACAAAAGGAGGCACGAACACCGACAGAACCTCAGGATCAAGAGAAGAGAGATTTTTGGCTCCTTTTTTCTGGGCAACCTGAAAAAAAAAAAGCAAAAAGACAAGTCACTGCGACAGGGCCGGCTCCTGTCCCTTTCCTGCGAGAGCTGTGCCCTGGGGGTGCTGTGGCTCCCCTGCACCCCCACCCAGGGGGAATGCATGTCCACGTTTACAGGGGTCGCTGTGGGTGGCTGTTCCCACCAAGGCTCCGACATGCAGCAAGGACCACCTCGGGAGTGTTTCAGGAACATCACAGGCCCTGGAGTCAGGCAAGCCACGTAACTTCAGAGCCGGTTTCTTCAGCTGCAAATGCCCCCTCCAGGTAAAGCGAGGGGCCGGGGGCGCATGCTGAGGGGCCGGGGGCGCATGCCGGCAGACCCCAACACAGGCAGCATGGGGGGCCGGAACGGGGAATATCTGCGATGGCACCGGACAGGTCCCCAGCCCAGCCCCCTGCAAGCCCCCCATCAGCACTCACGAGGCCCACTCCCACAGGGGGGTGGGGGGCAAAAGGGGCCAAGGGCTCTGCAGGTTGTCAAGCCCCACCCAAAAAGGTCGACCAATATCAGTTCCACTGTTTCCAGTCACCGCCCATCATAGGAGGGAGGGGCAGGCACCGATGGACCCAGACAGAGGGACGCAATCTTCCTCAGGTCACCAGACCATCCTTTGGCATCATAAAAGGGCCCCCACCCAGCCTGAGTCCCTTTGCCCTTTAACGTTGTACGAGTTTTTCCTTTTCACGCTTTATCTTTTCATTCTCTGCCAAAATAATATAAAGAATGTAGCTCTACCATCTGTCTCTTTTCTACCCAATTCCAGCACCCAAAATAGCTCTCATTACATGACTAGGACTAAACATAGTCAAGTGAAACACCAGCTCTTTCAAGAAGGTGTGTGATGCAGGAGGGAGAAGGAAGCAGTTCAGGGACTAAGCTGGCTGAGAAAGGAAAACTTTAGATCTAAAAGATATGGAGGGCGGCTGCCGTGGCTCAGCAGGCAGAGCTCCAACCTGCTGTGCTGGAGGTCTGGAGTTCGATCCCTGGTGCCTCCTGCCCATATGCAAATTAAAAAAATAATAAATAAAAGATATGGAGATGAGATGTGCCTGGGCTAGGGGTGATGGAGTGGGCAAATGAGGGCCTCTGAGGAACCTGGGAAAGGATCTGGGGTAGCTCCGTGCAATGTGCCCTACAGCCGGCCAGCCCCCCACAGTGCCCCGTGGCTTCCCAGCCGTGCTACCCTCTGCTCTTGGTCCCTCATCTTGCCTGAGCCATGGCCTCTGCACAACCCATCTTCTCCTTCCCCTGCTAAAGGCGATGACTCCCCACAGCCGAGCTCTCAGCCCCAGTCATTTCCGAGCTCTTGGCCCCAGTCATTTCCGTTCATGCAAGGGGTTCTGTCCACAGCTACAGGCAGCAACTCCCGGATTCCCAGCAGAGCTCAGACCTTCAGTCCCAGGCTGTGTTCTATGGTCTCCTGGGCACCCTTCTGCAGCTCACCGGCCCTTAAGCAGCAGCCCTCCCCAGAGCCCCCCCAGGGTCTCAGACACTTGTGCCAGTGACAAGACACTTTGCCTTCCCCATGACCATCCTTCCACCTGCACCTGTCTTATGCCCTTTCTCTACCTCATCTAGGACTCCAGCACCCTAACCTATCACTTCCTAGAGCATCACCTCCCAGGACCCCACCAACCCATGTTCATCACCACCTAGAGCATCAACCCAAGGGCCCTACCACCCTGACCCATCACCTCCGAGAGGATCACCTCCCATGACCCCACCACTCTCACCCATCACTTCCTAGAGCATCACTTCCCAGGACCACACCCCCTCACTAATCACTTCCAAGAGTGTCACATTCCCAGGACTGCACCATTCCTCATCTATCACCTCCTAGAGCGTTACCTCTCAGGATCCCCCACTCTCACTCATCACCTCCTAGAACATCACCACCCAGGTCACCACTGCCTCATGTTCAGTACCTCCTAGAGTATCAGCAACCTGGGCATTTCCACTGTCACCCATCCTTTATAGAGTATCACCTTTGAGGATCAACTACCCTCTCCCATCACTTGCCAGAATGTCATGTTCCCAGAACCCAACCCCACCATCCTCACCTATCATCTCCAAGAGTATCACCTCCCAAGACCCCACCACCTCCCTCACCTATCACCTCCTAGAGCATCATCTCCCAGGACCCCACCATCTTTGCCCATCACTTCCTAAAGCATCACCTCCCTAGGACCCCACCACCATCTCCCATCACCTCCTAGAGTATCATCTCCCAGGACCCCACCGTCTTCACCCATCACCTCCCAGAGGATCACCTCCCTGGACCTCACACTCATCCATCACCTCCTAAAACATCACCTCCCAAGACCCACTGCCCCATATTCATCACCTCCTAGGTGTCACCTCCCAAGAACCCATGCCCCGTGATCATCACCTTCTAGAGCATCAGCTCCCAGGACCCCACTGCCCCATGATCACCTCCTAGAGTATCACACCTCCCAGGACCTTACCACCCTCAACTATCACCTGGTAGAGTGTCATATTCCTTGAACTCCACCATTCTCTCCCATCACGTCCTCAAGTGTCACATGTCATGACCCCACCACTCTCACCCATCACCTCCTATCTTCTCCCATCACATCCTCAAGTGTCACGTGTCATGACCCCACCACTCTCACCCATCACCTCCTATCCTCTCCCATCACATCCTCAAGTGTCACATGTCATGACCCCACCACTCTCACCCATCACCTCCTATCTTCTCCCATCACATCCTCAAGTGTCACGTGTCATGACCCCACCACTCTCACCCATCACCTCCTAGAGTATCACCTCCCAGGACCCCAACTAACCTAACCCATCACCTCTTATAGTGTCACATTCCCAGGATCCCACCATCCTTAGAGCATCATCTCCCAGGACTCCACCACCTTCGCTCATCACCTCCTATAGTATTACCTCCCAGAACACCACCACTCTCACCCCTCAACTCCTAGAACATCACCTCCCAGGACCTCACTGCCTCATAGTCACTTCCTAGAGTATCACCTCCCAGGACTATACCACCCTCACCCATCAAGTCCTAGAGTTTCAGGTCCACAGGACCCCACCACCCTTACTCACCACCTGCTAGATTGTCACCTCCCAGGACCCCACATCCTCACCTGTTACCTCCTAAAGCAACACCTCCCAGGACCCATCTGCCCCTTGTCCATCCCCTCTAAGACCATCACTGTACTGGGCAGTGGTACTGTATTTGCTTCTGAGTTGGAGCATGGGCAAGACATGGAAGGTATTGTAGTCCTGTGTCCCCAGCATTTAGCATGGAAGATAACTCTTAGTGGCCTTTCAGTATTTGTTGAATAAGTAAAAAAAAAAAAAAAAGTAATTTAAACAAAAAGAACGAGGAATGAATTATCAATCTCAGGTTCTTCATCCATAAAATCCTCCACTGACTGCCTTGGAGCACAAGTGATCCCTGAGCAAACACTTCATCTGGATTAAAACCATCTGACACACTCTAAAGGCAACAAACCACTTGTCATTCCTTCTATTCATCGCTCCTCTCTTAAAAGGGTGCGCTGATAATCCAGCCAACAGTGGAGTCAGCCATTCCTTAGACTTCTTTTTGCTCAAAATGGAAATTCCTGTTGTCTTTTCTGATTTGAAAAGTAAGTCTCAATTTTAAAACTAACAATGCTACAGAAATCAGAAAGGGAAGGTCCTTTACATAATTCCATGCCTCAAAAGTAACACACTTTGAATGGCATGGGATACACCCTTCCCATTTTTAATACATATATAAATTTATAATTCTTTACAAAAATGAAATTGTCCTATCCAAATGCTTCTACTAGCTGTTTTTTCCTCTCTCACACAACTATATATAGCATGACCGACTTTCCTCGGAGTTACCACATCCTTTTCCCCATCGCATAATATTGCATTGGGTGGCAATTCAGTAATTACTTATCCAATCCCCTGCTGCTGGCATCTGGGGTGCTTGCGAATGTTTATCAACACAGCAATGAATAGTTCACTGCAACATGTCTGCGCATATCTGATAATTTCATTAGAATAAATTCCTGAAAGTGGGAGTACTGGATAAAAGGGGATTCCTAATATACTTTCTGATACAGGTTGCAGCTGCCCCAATGCCAGGGTAAGCTGATGCCTGGTTCCTCAGATTTTGCCCTACCCTGCCACAGCTCATGATCTCTGCCAGTATGTATGGGAAATGAAGCTTATTTCCTGGTTGTCCATCCCAGAG
Source organism: Myrmecophaga tridactyla (assembly GCA_004026745.1). Taxonomy (NCBI): domain Eukaryota; kingdom Metazoa; phylum Chordata; class Mammalia; order Pilosa; family Myrmecophagidae; genus Myrmecophaga; species Myrmecophaga tridactyla. The sequence goes on from PVIY010033404.1 coordinate 13,140, forward strand.
GCTGACTGGTTAAATGCATACCTGTGCTGGTTTGAAAGGAAGTATGCCCCCTAGAAAAGCCATGTTTTAATCAAAATATCATTTCATAAAGGTAGAATAATCTGTATTCAATACTGTAGGTTTGAAATTGTAATCAGATCATCTCCCTGGATGATGTGATTTAGTCAAAAATGGTTGTTAAACTGGATTAGGGGATGACATGTCTCCACCCATTTGGGTGGGTCTTGATTGGTTTATTGGGGTCCTATAAAAGAGGAAATATTTTGGAGAATGAGAGATTCAGAGAGAGCAACACTATGAAGTAGAGAGTCCACCAGCCAGCAACCTTTGGAGAAGAAGAAGGAGGAAAACGCTCCCGGGGAGCTTCATGAAACCGGAAGCCAGGAGAGAAAGTAGCAGATGATGCCTTGCTTGCCATGTGCCCTTCCAACCAAGAGAGAAACTGTGACTGTGTTCGCCATGTGCCCTTCCAGATGAGAGAGAAAGACCCTGAACTTTATCGGCCTTCTTGAACCAAGGTATCTTTCCCCGGATGCCTTAAATTGGACATTTCTATGACTTGTTTTGATTGGGACGTTTTCTCGGCCTTAGAACTGTAAACTAGCAACTCATTAAATTCCCCCTTTTAAAAGCCATTCCGTTTCTGGTATATTGCATTTCGGCAGCTAGCAAACTAGAACAATACCCAATACCCATCATTTCAGTTTAAAAAAAGAAATAGTAAGTCAAAAGTAAAAAAATCGCAGCATCCTAGTTCATTTGAGTCACAGATTTATTTCTCAGTTAGATTACGTAGTGCTATTAATATCTGCTGTACCGTTAGCTGTTATTTGTGAAATAAAACAGAAACTAGTGCATTTTTAATGCTCTAAAACAGGGCTGTCCGATATAGCCACTAGCACAAGTAGCTATGTAAATTTCAATTAATTAGGATACATGAAAGTAAAAATTATTTTCTCAGTTGCACAGCCACATTTCAGATGCTCCGTGGCAGCACGTGGCCGGCAGTTACTGTTCTGGATGCGCAGGAAAAGAAAGTTCATTGGCATAGGCTGCTCTAGAAATTGAAACTGGAGCGCTGTCCACTAAAACCCATAAAAACGTGCCCTCCCCCTCGAGAACTATGCTAGCCCCATGAAACGTGCCCTACAGTACTGCGTTAGCACTCTGGGGTGGCTTTGCAGTGAGTCCCCTCAACTGAACACCTTCTCTCCCCAGCAACCAATACCACAGAGATCCTCGCCCAGCCAAGGAGTGGAGGGAAATAAACGCAGGAACTCCCATGGGGACTGAGCCTATTATGGAATTCTGTCACCATTCCCAAGCAAACAAGCGCCACCACCATCTAAGAAATAAAACAAAAAAGTTAGGATTCCACCCCGTCTCAAGTTAGGCTTCCGTTTTCACATGTCACCAAATAGGAATGCCTGAACCAAAGAAGAATGGTGATTACAAATTAAAAAGTATTTTTAAAGCCTTGGACATTCCGAATTTAAAAAAAAACTAAAATAAAACTAAATAAATATGATCATATGTTTGGTTAATCGCAAGATTAGAGCTGGCCTTAAAAGCAGGATCGCATCCAGGAAGTTTAAGCCCTCTTGTAAACACTCCTTTTTTTTCCCATGCCTTGACTTTTTTCCCCCCACCTTTTGCCAAATCCCTGATGGAACCAGAATACAGAAAAAGAAGATAAAAGTTGCAATACAGATTAGCAAGCGGGAGGCACTCTCACTTAGCCAGAGGAGACATCTCGGCTAAGTTTGGGAAAGTACCACTGCAAATATCCTAGCTGATTCACCCTGCGCGGAGAAGACAGTTCACAGAAAAGACACAGCTCACAGCAAGGCCACCAAAAGACATTTTATAATTGCCCAAGAAGCCCAGTCACGGAAGCCAGGTCATTTCCTCTTCCAAGAAAGAGGAGGCAATGTCATTTGGCAAATCAGAAGAAGAGGGACAACTCAATCAATTGATGAGGGGAGAGAGGAGATAGGGATCAAAAGGGGATGCCTTGCCATTATAGGGGACAGTAAGTAGGAAAGGGGTGTGTGTGCTGAAATTGTTTCCATACAGAGTACGGCTTTTTACTTGAGTCAGAGTTGGTTTTGTCCTAAGGCCAAGCTGCACAGACTGCTGAGACACTGACAGACATTCATTCAGTTACTTTTAGTAACATTTAATGTTTCTTGGCCAAATCCATTCAGCCCTAAAGTCCATGGAGTGGGGGGGGGGGGAGTGGTGGTGTATCTCAGGCATTATTTAAATACCCCAGTGCTTTTCATTGCCTCTCAGTACTGTCATATGGAAAGAAATTAAAGGATTTGCCCAGGTAACTCCCCTGTAGGGCAAGGAAATCTAGGAATGAGCTAGCTGTAAAAAAAAACTACATATACACAGTTTGACATCCTGGGCTGAGAGAAAAAAGGGCCGTTCCATCCATGGAATCTGGGAAAGCCAAGATTCCAGAATTCAGAAAAAGCGAGGAAAGAAACCAGGAGAATAAGAAGTTCCAAAACTGCTTCTTTCCTGGGGAGAGGAATATGAGTTTGTCACTCTGGCTGCTGGGGTCCAGGGATGGAGAAAAGGAGTAGAAAGTCTGTACTGGAAGTGACAACTGCCAGGTTTCCTGGCAAAACGATCATAAGCAAAAATTTTAAAACTGAAACTTACATCTTACTTAATTCTTCAGTCCCAGGGCCTAGTACAATTCCCACTCTTTAGGAGACAATAAATCTTTGTGGAATGCCTGAAATGGCTTAAAGGGCTCATCAGCAGGGACTTGGTCCACAAACTCTCGAGGGTGCACCGCGTTCATATCGCCCGCATTCCCCTCCCCCCCCCCGACCCCCACCCTGACCATCTCTCCTGAGGAGGGGGCGCCCTGGAGAAAGAGGAGCTGATTCCGGCAGAAGGACTGACAAGTCCCCCCGGTGTGCGAACGCGTTTGCAGCGCAAGAAGTACTAGCCAGCGACGAACCCGGCCCGGCCCGGCAAAAGCGGGAAGGGGCAGGAGTCCCCCACTCGCGGCCACTCGCCGATCGCTGGCCCAAGGGCGGCTGTCCTCCGGCGCCGGCACCGTGCGCTCGCGGCGCGCGGTCACCCAGCCGGGGAGAGGAGCAGGGGACGCACAGGCTCCCGGCCCTGGCCCGGCTGCGGCGCACCGGGCTCCCGAGTCTGGAGGAGGGACGTCGAGGCCGGCGGACACAGGGGGGACCCGCGAGCCCCACTCCTGACCACTGGGCACCCGACAGACCCCGCTCCCAGGGCCCCCGCGGCCGGAAACCTCCACCAACCGCCCCAGTCCGTGCTCCCGGGGCGCCCCCCTGCTCCCCACGGGCCTCCCCGCCCCATGGGCCCCTGACCTGCTCCGGGCCGCGGAGGCTGTCCCTGGGGGCCCCCAGCAGCGCGCACAGCTCCAGGAGCCCCGAGGGCAGCGACAGGTGCTGCGGCGCCGGCTCCGCCATGGCTCCTCGGTCGCCCGCTGGCCGCGCCCCGCTCGGGGTCTCGGGCACGTCCCAGCTCCCGCCTCGCCTCCCGGCAGCTGCCGCCGCCCGCGAGGTCCAACCCGCGCCTGCCCGCAAGTCCAAGAGACCCGGGAGCTCCACCGCAGACCCGCGGGGCGGGGACCATGTCGGGGCGGGGCCTACGCGGGGCGGGGCTTGGTGGGGCGGGGACTGAGCGGGGCGGGGACTGAGCGGGGCGGGCGGTTCTAAACTGGTCCCGCCGGTCGCGGCGCGTGCGTGGTTGCTGCGCGCGCAGCCCCCTCCACCGCTTCCCTCAGCACCGCAGGCGTCCCCCTCCCTGGGGGAGCGAGGAAGGGATGGGTGGGGTCTCCAGGTGGCCGGCGCCGGCCCCCAGCCCCCGCGACTTAGCGGTTTCCCTGCCCCCGCAAGCCCCTGCCCCTGCCCTGGGTAACAGATGGTCGCCAGGACCCTAGAGAGGTTACAGGGGCAAAGTCTGTCCCAAGGCCGCCGCCTCCAGGAAGCCTTCCGGTGCCCAGGACCGCGGAATAGGCCGGGTGTAGACAGCCGGAAGAAGCCGGCGGGGAAAGGGATGGAAAGTTCCATTGCTGGCTCACAACTCAGCATGGTTAACCCAAAGCTGACCAGGTCCAGAAGTAGGTTGAATGAAATATGCAGAAACGGAGCGAGGTGGGCGCTGCCAGGGCGGAGGGAACGAAACGCCCGGCCAGCTTCATGCCTGGCCTGATTCCTCGTGGGCAGGGGGCCTTCCCCAGCCCAGGCCGCCCTGCGGGGCAGAGGGCAGCTGCAATTAAGGTACAGGAGGCCCCTCTGTGGAGCCGGGTCATCATGCAGAAACCTGGCAGGGAGTTGAACCATTTCGGGCTCATCAGCTAAGCCCAGTTGCCACACTGAGTTTACAAAGAAAGACGTGGATGCTACCCCAGCTCTGTCTCCCAGCCCAGCTCAGCTCAGAGAAATCTCTTCCCTGCTATGGACCAGGCAACTCATCTGTAAACCCAGGTGCATCCTAGGGAAGGATTCCAAATATCTTTTCTAGAATGTATTAATCTTTAAAAATAAATAAATAAATCCTGAAATAATTAAAATGTCACTCTGTGGTAATTATTATTTCTGGATTTTGAGAGGCTGTTTTATATATGTATAACCTGGTATTCAAAGATAAGAATGAAGCCAATCGAGTAGGCACTAAGGTAATTCAGAACACAGGGGTAAAAAAAGATATTTTCCATGTTTTAGAACCTCATCTACTCTTTGAGACCAAAGGAAGAAAGATTTATTTTGTCCAAAACCTAAATTTTCTGTAGCACATAATCGAACTCAACCTGTCTGGGTACCTCATTTAAGCAGTCAAAACAGGGAACCCAGAATAAGAATGAGTTCCTTTAATCCTGTATAGCTTAATGTAATGCCTGGAAACATCCTAGAATATATTAAGCAGATAATCAAAAAGTATTGGCAAAGTCCCTTGAGCGATGGGAGAAAAAATGTGGAACTATTAAAGTTTACTATCAGGGAAACCCCTGATTCTGTGTCAAACATTAGGGACACCCAAATCAATAGGCCAAGCCCTTAATCTTGAAGCTTGCTCTTGTGAAGCTTAATAGGTAGCAGAGAAGCTTAGCCTACCTATAGTTATGCCTAAGAATTACTTCTGGAGGACCTCTTTTGTTGCTCAGATGTGGCCTCATTCTTTCCAAGCCCAACTCTGCAAATGAAATCATTGCCCTGCCCCCTACATGGGACAGGACATCCAGGGAGAAAGTTTCACTGGTGGCATGGGAGATGACTCCCAGAGATGAGTCCAGCCCTGGCACCATGGGATCAACAATTCCATCCTGACCAAAATGGGGGAAAGAAGTGTATCTAATAAAGTATCAGTGGCTGAGAGAGTTCGAATAGAGTCGAGAGGCTACTCTGGAAGTCACTCTTATGCAAGCTTCAATTAGACATTGCTACTTATCATAACTTGCCAAACCCCACCAAAACCATTCCAGCCAGTTCCTAAAGAATACCTAGGGCAATATATAAGATTCTACAAAGGTTCCATGCACTAGGGTAACTTTCCAGAAACCTACAACCTCCAGATGGGTCCCTGGACCAGATAAGTCCTGAAAATTAGAAGATCCAGCCTCTCCAGAACATCTTTTAGTTCCATTTCCCTATCCAATATTAGTGAAAGCCCCTTCCAACATGAAAAAATTGAAATGGCCATAGCCCAAATTACCCTAAAGAGTAGGATAGAAAAATCAAAAGTGATGGTGGAGTTATGCAGAGAAGGTAGGATTTAAAAAATGAGTATGATTGCTGTTCATTAAAATGATATTACTTTTAGTCTCCATTCTGTTAGAGCAGCTAGAAGTAAAAACCTAAAATTGTGGAATTGTAACCCATACCAAATTCTGAAACCTGTTCTACAACTAATTGCTGTGCTGTGTTCTGAAATTTATTCCCTTTTTTTGTATATATATTATTTTTCACAAAAAGGAAAAAAAGTTGATTGTGAGGATAAAAAAAATGTATTTATTCCTTCTAGTCTCCAATGTTCTGGAGCAGCTGGAAGGAAAAATCTGAGATGACGGTATATTAGCCCATGACAAACTCTGGGATCTGTCCTGTAACTACTTGTTGCAGAGCACTTTGAAAACTATTGCTTTTTTCTTTCTTTGCTTTGTATATGTTATATTGTACAATAAAAAAAAAAAGTTTTAAAAAAAATGAAAACACAAATGTCACTCTGTCATCAGCCTAAGAAAAGTAGCAGCAACTACAATGCAGTGTCCAGCTCCAGAGGATGGCAGGGGAGAGCTGGAGGCCTTGGAAATTCGTTCATCCTTCTGGGGTGACGTGGAGCTCTGGCCCAGTCTGATCAGTTTTGGCTTCACTGACTAGGTGACTGGCCTGCTCTGGGTCTGCCTGGTGGAGTGAGCTCTCCCAAAGCGAGCTGTGACAGTAAGCCATTTAAAACCCTGCCTTCAAAAGAAGGATGGATTTTGCTCATACCTGTCTGGCTCTTTCTTGGTTGGTGGCAGCCTGGGCAGGGGAGAGAAGCCTGCAGGACTGGTTGAAGGCACAAGCCACTCCCCCGGAAGGAGGCGCGGCCTTGAACTTGCACCATGGGGCTGGAGGGGCCTCCTGGTCATTAGCTGTGTGAGCTGGCAGGCTTCAGAGCAGCACTGGGCTGCAGCTTCCTGTTTGTCCAAGAACAACACTGCAGGGCTGTGGCCAAGCTCTGTCCAGGGAAAGTCGGGCCCAAGCAAAGCAGCTGTCTCTTGTCCCTTTTCCACTGAGAGGTGGCACACTTTAAGCCCTGTTGGAGCAGAGAGGCTGAGGCCAGGCTCCAGCTGGGTGCAGGGCCACTCGTTTGCTCTTCTCCAAGTGTCCCTTCCCTCACCCGGGGCGGGGGTTTGGGGGTGGGGGACGTGGCTGCCAGGGCCCACTAACCCCTACGTCTGCACCTTCTAACAAGTTCCCATCACCCACCCTGCAGACCTTTCCGAAGTGCCCACAGCAAGCCTCGCCTCCTCCTTGAGAAACTGCTGTGTGCTTGGAGACCTAAGGTGGAGACCAATAGGTGGAAAAGCCACTTAAGGGTCATGGGGAGGCAGATGATGTAGACACAGGGACCCGGAGCAGAAGGGAAGAGCCGGCTTAGAGGTGGTCCTGCCAGCTGGGCATCGCCCCGCATTGGAGCTCGGGCTGGTGAAGGAGGGGCCACACTGAGCCCCCTGCACCACTGCTCCCAACGCAGGCTCCCCTCCCCATTTCCCCTTTCCTGTGAAAGGGGTTTGAACTCTGTCTAGCTCTCAGGATTATTGCAAAGGTCCAAGGAGGAAATAGATACAAAAGTATTTTGTAAAGGACGTGGAAAAGGCCTTTTCTGAAGTAGGGGATGGATGTGGAGAGGCTTCAGTACCCGACTCTAGACAGGTCTGGCTTTACCCCTTCCGGGACTTGACCGTGGACCAAATCCCTTAAGAGGAGCCCCTGATATGAGGTTTGATTTGGGACAGGGTACCCTTGACGTGCAATGGACCTCTAAATGGAGACCCCCAGCAGGCTGCATGTGTGTGTGTGAGACAACAAAAAGTGTACTTGAATGTTTAAATCAGATTCTCTTTCTTCCCGTTCTATGGTGGGAAAAGGGAGGAAGAATTATAAAGTAAGCCAGAATGCAGGTGACCAGGGCCTTGGCTTCTCACATCTACGATGGGGATAATAAATACTTCCAACTTGTCAGGGTGTTTTGAGGATCAGATGCCACATATCCCGCAGCCAGTGGTAAGGGCACAATCAGCCTTACCCTCCACTATGACCATTACAGTAAGGGTCGACCAGGGTCTTTTCCCCCAACACAGGGAGAAGTAGAGACCAGGTCAGGTTGAAATGCACATCCCGGGCACACACGAAGCAGCACCTGTGAGGGGCTGCATTCCACGGCATGTCGGTGCACTTTCCCATGCCATGATGGGTTTTTTTTTTTAACATTTCTATTACTTATTTCTCACAAAAACTCTGAGGGGTTAGCTGATTCTCCATTCGATAATACATGCCAAGCTTCAGCTTCCCTGGGGAGCATATAATCACAGATGTGAGCAAAGAAAACCCTGAGACTGAATAAGTACTTTCCTCTAGGAAGTAATGGGAGAAATGACAATTGAAAAGTGTTCACCAGATTAGAAATCAGACACGCACAGTTTCAAATCCAAGGTCCCATCTTCCTAGCTGTGGGGTCTTAGAAGTCACTTACCCTCCCAAACCTTGATTTCCTCCCTTCTCTTTGGAAATTTGTTGAGCACCTACTTTATGCCTGATCCTGTGATAACAGCTGTAGAGAACATAGTAGAATAAAATGCAAATCCGGACCCCACCCCGAGGAGCTCATGCGGTAGATGATGTGTCGTAAGTGGAAAGCAGGAGGCAGAGGACTCACTGGCAAGAATAGAAATCCTGAAAACCAACGATGAAACATGGCGGGGTGTTTTGCAGGGAAGGTAAGGCACACCAAGCATGGCAGTCTGGGCATCCGTGGAGGGACCTGCAGAGGGAACAATATCACCAAAGGAGCAGAGGGTGTGTGCACGGGCCCAGGAGTGCTCGGGCCCTGGAGGGCACCGGTGCTGGTGAGCGGTGTCTGTTCCCCCCGGAACAGGGCCTAATGGATGACAAGGACTCTCTCCCTACTTGGAGAGGCATGGAAATGACTGGAGAAGCGCCAGGGCCCAGATGGGGAGAGCTTGAATGCCATGCTCCGGAGGCTGACATCTGTCTTGCGGTAAGCTCCCAACGGCTTTGACCTGGTGAGATGTGGTCAGGGTGATATTTGAGGCAGAAAAGCAAATGACAAACACTTCAGAGGTGGGTCAGCAGGGTGGGGAGGAGGCAGGAGCAAGGGTGACCCCAGGTTTCTCCTGCCTGGCCCTACGGATGAGGCTGGCCCCACCACACACACACATATACACACACGCGTGCGTGCTGACCACACTGCGCTCCAGTGGCCATTGGCGTGTCCTCCAGCAGTCTGTAAGCTCCTTGAGGGCAGGGACTGTGGCTGAGCTGCTCTGCTGTGTCCCCAGGGCCCAGCCCAAAGCAGACCCTCACTTATATAAGAAGGTCCCTGGACAGCCAGCCAGGGATGGGCAGCAGGCCAAGTGCAGAGAGCTGTGCTCGTGGAGTTCGGTTTGGAACAGGATGACCTTAGCAGGCCTGTGGACGTCTAAATGGAGACATCCAGCTGGCTGAATGTGTGTGTATGCTCAGCAACAAAACATGTGCTTTAATGTTTAAATCTCAGCCCCTCTCTTCCCTCTCCTATAGCAGAGAAACAAGGAGAATTGTAGAGTAAGGCAGAAGGCAGTTATAAGGGGCTCCATGGAGCGGGCACCAGGCGATGAGCTCATCAGCATCAAAGGAGAACGGCCGTGTCACATGTCGCCGCAATGGCACAGCTGCTGCACATCTCGGGGAACCATGCTGCAGGGGGGCCACGGCGTCAAAATGCCTCATGCCTGTCAGGTGGCCGCTTCTACCCTTTGCAACCAGCTACCACCCCATCCGTTCAAAGTTGTTTTCTCTTAAAAACAAAGAGGCGCCATTGTGTGGGTTAATGGTAATCGCCCAAGTGCAGGAAGAGACCGTGTAAACTCTGACTTCCCAGCTTCACGTGGAGACGGTGCAACCTGCACGGGGCAGGTGCCCACGGACACAGCGCAAACTCTGCGCTCAGCGCAGGATTTTGAAGGGTGTGGTGGCTCTTAACCCCAGCCTCAAGTTTCAACCAGTCCCCACGGCCAGACCCCACCCTGGACCACCAAATCGGCCTCTGTGGGGCTGGGGCCCGGGCAGCTGTAGCTTTTTAAGGCACCCCAGGTGACTTTACTGTGCAGCCAGGCTTCAAACCACCGGGCTAATGCTACACACTATCGTTTGTAAGCTGGAAATACTACTTCCCTCTTACACGACAAATAAGTTCAGTTTCAGTCAGCAAGCATTTATGGAGCACCTACCATGCAGGCACATACCGGAGCCGAGTATAGTGGGTGAGTTAGAATCTGCACTGACCTGGCCCAGCTCTGCCCACCCCCCACATCGGGCTCTGTGAACGTCCAGCCCTGGACCTGGCACACAGCCACAGGGGCCGGGTGAGCACTTGGCGAATAAAAAGCCCCAAGTCCATTGCTGAGGGCGTGCCATGGGGCCCGTCCAGCGGTGATTCACATACCTGCTACTGGGTAAAAGAATAAGGAAAAATCACACGCACAATGATGTCATTCCACTAAGTCCAAAAGCTGATGCAACACACAGGAGTAAGAAAGCCACGAAGGGGTGGGAAGGCCAAGGTTAGGGAGCGAGAGCCGCAGGGGAGGGAGCTGCAGCCAGAGCAGACTTGTGTCCCTCCGTGCCCCCAGCTGGGCGGGGGGGTGGGGCGCTCGGGGGATCACAGTGAGACGTGCTCTTTGTCAATGTGAAATAAAAAAAGAAAACGCTCAGTGGTCAAAGCTATTTCTGGAACTCTATTGTGTTTAAACAATGTGAGTGCCACCAAGATACTTCCTCAACCCCACAGCCCAAGCACCCATCCCAGACCCTGAGAAAATGGGCTGGCTCTAGCAGAGACGGGCCACGACAGAAAGATGATGAAGGGGAGACATGGGACTTCTAGAAGGCAGACAGGGGACCGTTGGGCCGCCCTGGACCCCATGAGCCAATGGCTGGGAATGAGTCCTCTCTGCACTCACGGGGAGAGCCGCCCTCCCGGAACGCCGCCACCTAAGAAGGGTCTTGCTTCAAGAAAATTCTGGAAAGGGAGGGAAGATACGAGGGAAAGGGCCAAGGTGGAGCAACCTCAAGGGCTGGTGGAGGCGCTGGAGCATGAATCGGTGCCCATCCCCTGGTGGGGCAGATGCCATAGCCTGAGGCCCCAGCTCACCCTCTTGGTCTCACACTCTGGCCTTCTGCATGTGGTACAGGACAGGAAGCTGTGGTCTGGCTGCTGCTGTGACTCCAGCAGAGAGGAAGGGGACAGATGTGAGAACTGTCTTCACCCATCTAAACTGGAGATCTAGACAAATAAAAATAGACAACTAACAGTAAATGGGTGAGAAGGGGGAAGTCAGGCCCCAACCCTCCCCAGGGATGTTGTGAGGTTACACAAGGCTGGGCCTCAGCACCCATGCACCACTCCCACACACACACACACACACCCTGGAATGCCCTGATGCTCTTTCCTCAGCTAGGAGGTCACCTCCTCCAGGAAGCCCTCCTGGGTCCTCTGGGTTCTGTGGGCCCTGTCCTGGAGCCTCCAACCTTAGAACTGGTCTGACCCCTTGTTCCCAGCTTGGGGGGCCCAGCCTCTAACGTGGACCCCTCTCATGATACAGGGACCCCTGGATCCCACCCAGTGGGAAGGACACTGGCGTTGGCATCAGGCCAGGCTAGGAGCCCAGGCTTCCCCATTTACCAGAGGCCAGATGGTGGGAAAGAGCTGCAGACACCACAGAGGCTGCGTGAGCCCGAAGGTGGTTAACGAGCACAGGTGTTTTGTGGGGGACCCTGCCACAAGGTTGTTTCAGGTTCATTTGTCATCCCCACCCCCATATGTTGACATCCTCATCCCCAGTACCTCAAAATGTGACCTTACCTGGAAATAGTTCATTTCAGATGGAATCATTCTGTTAAGATGAGGCCAAGCTGGAGCAGTGTAGGCCTTGATTTAATTTGAAGAGGGAAATTTGGACACGGGGACAGACAGACAGGGCAGACGGTCATGTGATGACCGAGGCAGGGGTTGAAGCTGCCACTGGGAGCTAGCGAGAGGCCAGGGAGGGTTCTCCCTGCAGAGTCCAGGCTTCTGGCCCCCTAAACTGGGAGAGAATACATCTGGGTGGCTCTAAGCCACGCAGCCTGTGGTTCTTTGTTCCCGTGGCCCCAGGACACACAGACGAGTGAATGCCCATTGACTATCAGCACTCCCCACCCCTACTCCCAGTCACCCCGGAACCTTCCGGTTGCTCGGACCAGCTGCCCCCACCCTCCCCACAACTCTGCAAAGCCCAGTGAGAGTGGGCAGGGGCCAGGGACTCAGGGTGGCAGGTGGTAACTGCAAAGGACACTGGATACAGAGCTAGGAGTCTTCCTGTCTTCCTGTCTTCCCTTATTGGCTCCCTCGACCACCCAACAGGGATGTGGATCCCATTTTGCAGGTGAGGGGGCCTGTGGCCCGGCCAGGGATGTACCCACCACCAGGCAGGGCTGCTTCTCTGCTCACCCCTGCCCTGCCCTCCCTGCTCCAGGCCGTCCCCTCTCTGGCCCTGCCTCGCCCAGCCCCAGATCCCACTTTGCAGGCCAGTGTCTGCTGGAATCTTGGCTTTAGAAGGGCAAACACACACCTGGCCAAACTCACTCCACCATGGAACTTTCTGAGCTCCAGTGAAAGTTGGGAGCTCTGGAGGAGGCTCAGGGAGGACAGGGAGGGGTTCAGGGTTATTTGGGATTGCACAGGGTGCCCACAAGTTTGCATGGGAAATGCCATCTTCCTACCAGCCTTGCACCCTGCAAAACACCTTCCCTGGACATGGAGAAAAGTTATCCCCAGGGGCTGCGCCGCCCTGCCTAGAGGTCTCTGGGGTCAGCCCTGGATGTACACTCTTTCCTCCCCATCTGCTCCCCACAAGAAGGCCAGTCCAGCAGCTCCACCCCATGCCCCACCCCATAGAGGCTGCAGGTAAGTGGGAGTTGGGGGGCTGAGGACCCCCCCAGGGAGCCCATGCCCTCAACCGCAAAGGCCTCCCACACTCTGCCCTGGCTCAGTTCAGAAAGTGACCTGCACTCTCCCTGTTCCTCCCACCTCCGAAGCTGGAGCCAAGCAGACCTGGGTCCAGGGTCAGGACCTAGTGTCCTAGCCCCCCCAGCCCTGTCTTTTCGCCCCTTCTGGCCACCTATGGAGCCACAGTCGCTGCCATGGAAGTGTGTGCATGTGTGTGAGTGTGTGTGAGCGAGTGTGTGAGGAGCCACAAATGCTCATCATCAAAGTGAGTGTGAGTACATGTGTGCATGTGAGTGCATGAGGGAAGGAGCCACCGATACCCACTATCAACATATGTGTAGGTGACTGGGGGTGTGTGTGTGTGCATGAATGTATGTGTGAGAAAGAGACAAGCTACAAATACCCACCATCAAAGTGGGTGCATGAGTGTGTGAGAGTGTGTTTGAGTGGGGGGGGTGAGTGTGTTTGAGGTGTGGTGTGTGAGTGTATGAGCGAGAAGGTTCAGTCTCTTGGTGGTGGGCAGGGGCAAGGGTAGTCCTGGTACCTGGGTGACTCCAGAGAAGCCCCTTTCCAGCCCCTGAGCCCCCCTAGCTCCCCTCCTGGAGAAGCATGGCCCGTGTGTGTGCTGGGGGGATGGTTACATACATCTTAGACGAATTTGATCAAATCATCCGGAAGAGTCTGGCGGGGAGTGTCTGTGAAGGATGGATTAAATTAAAAACAAGGACAGCTTTGGGCCACAGCCATTTTCACTGCAAGAAACGAGCCCATCCCACAGGTGGACCCAGCACTGGCAGCCTGGCTGGCTTGGGCACATGAGCTGGGCACCTGGGGACAGCAGGACAGGCTGGAGACTGGCAAGGAAGGCCCCTGTGACCTAGCGGGCATGGACCTGACCTGGGAGGCAACAGCGCTGGGAGGCAGGTCTGCTCTAGAAGCATAGAGGCATGGCAGGTGAGGAGACCCAGGTGAGGCCCCACACGTGTGCCCTGGCCACCTCCAAGCCACCTGTGCTACGGGGACTGACAGCTGTCCGGCCCTGCGCGCCAAGCTTCTGGGCCTCTCCATCTGAGCTCTGCTTTCCCGTGGGGCCTGTTGGGGACTGGAGCCAGCAGGAAGCACCCCAGTTTCCCCAGCCTGAAGAGGGACACTTGTGCTTACTGGGACCTGTTGGTGATCAAATGTTCTCCCCCACAAAAGACACGTCCAGGCTTAATCTTCGTTTGTGTGGACGTAAGCCGCTGAAGACAGTTTCTAGTACCAGACTGGGGGCATTTGGGAGGAGCCTCTCTGAAGACCTTTTACAGGGAAGGCCAGCTGGGATCCGAGTGGGCCTTCATCAGTACACCCAGATGCCTTATAAAGAGGAAACTCAGATGCTGCAGGTACAGGAAACCACAGCAAGAGACCGAGGACATGGCCATGGCTACCCAAGGGGAGAAGGCCTGGCCAGGCTGACATCTTGTTTTTGGACTTCCAACCCAAACAAGACAATACATCCCTATGGCTAAAGCCTGCAGTGTTTGCCATAGCAGCTCTGCAAACGGGCCTCAGGCCAGCTGGCACCCAGGTCCCACCGAACAGGGTCCTGCTGAGCTGGCTGGGGGGTGCAGAGCTGCCCTGCTCCTCCTAGAAGGTAGAGCCCCCTTCTCTGGGGGCTGGCATGATCACTACCGATTTGCCTGGCTGGTGACTCCCAGTGGGCCATCAGGAGTTTCTCCTACGGGAGTGAGGGATGGGGGAAGGGTGGCTGGGGAGAGGGCAGGCGGGTGTGAGGGCCCCAAGCAGAAGCACCCGAGAGAGCAGCCAGCTGGGTCTGCTCTCCTGGTCCTGCTCGCAGCCTTACCCAAGTCCCGCGGGGGCCTTAGGGCCTGTCCCCAACCCCCCTATCCCCACCCCGCGGCGTGGACCGCCCAGGAGAAGCGCGGGAAGGAGGAGGCAGAGGTTGCCCAGGTGCGGCTTTATCGCCGTCGGTCGTCATAGCAACCGTGAGTGGGGCCACGTGCCGGGGCTCTCATGCAAGACCACAGAGGACCCTGTCCAGACAGGGAGCCCCCCAATCCTGACCTCGGGCTTCAAGACGGTGCCTTTGGGACTGCCCAGGTAGCTCTCAGACCTCGCAAAAAGTCCTTACGACTGTGAGAACAGGAAGCGTCCAATGGCCTGAGGGTGGGGGCGGGGCGGGGCT
>PVIY010033405.1:0-28090 GCA_004026745.1 Myrmecophaga tridactyla
CATCTATGGCAGGTTTTAACATAGCCACAAAATATTTGATGCCTTACCTTAAGGAGATGAGATTTAAGACCTTTCTGAATTTAGGCCAAATATTCATCATAATCATTATCATTTTATCCAAACAATGTTTGTTTATATAGCCCATATGTTTTACTTTTTCTTTGTTCACCATTTTTACTCACATCTTAGTCCATTCTAGACTTAATTTCATTTTTCCCACATTATATTATTTAGTATATATTTTGGTAAGAATGTCTTTGTACCTGTATCCCATGATATTTGCTTTTCTAAAATGTTCTTCCATTTCCTGAATGGATATAAAATTCAAAGTTGTTAGCTACAGTCTCAGTATTTTAATGATTTTTCACAGTCATGTTTCTATTGTTGGTGGTAATATATTATTTTCCCAGGGCTTCTATAACAAAGTACCACAGATTGGGTGGTTTAAAACAACAGAAGTTTATTGCCTTACAGTTCTGGAGGCTAGAAGTCTGGAATCAAGATAATAGCAGGCACTATTCCCTCTGAAATTCAGAAGGGGAGATTCTTCTTTCCCTCTTCGAGCTTCTGGTGTTTGCTGGCAATCCTTGGCATTCCTTACATAGTAGATGCATCATCCAATCTTTGCCTCTGTCCAAATTCCCCTTTTCTTATAAGAAAACCACGTATATTGTATTTGTGAGCACCCTAAATCCAGTATGGCTTCATCTCAACTAATTACATCTGCAAAGACCCTATTTCCAAATAGGATTAGAACTTGGACCTATATTTTTGGAGACACGTTTTAACACACAACAGTAAGCATGCTGTCTAAGGTTCATTCTTTTTAAGTAATATTTTATGTCTGATTTCTTTAAATGATATAGTTTTCTTTGCTATTGGACATTAAAACATGTCTGGATAGGGATTTCTGTATATTCATTGTGTTTGGAATTCACCATAAATCTGTACAGGAGAAATCAAGATTTTCTTCAATGTAGGAAAATTCTTAAGAGTTATGTCTTTAATTTTATCTCTCTTCTATTTTCTCTAGTTACTCTTTCTTGTTAATTAGAAATGTGTTAGTTCATTTCATTTGTTCTTCCACTTCTGCTAAGACATTTCATATTTTTATTCCTTTAATTCCTGTCTTCATTCATCTCTTAGTTCCAGTTTGCTAATTTTTCAACAAATATACATAGTCTGTTATTTAATACTTCTATTAAATTCCATTTTTATTTTTATGATTAAATTTTTCATGTCTATAAGTTCTTTTTGGTTTATGTTAAAATTTTCTGATAATTTTCTACAGCATTTTGTTTCTTGCCCATGTTTTTAATCCAATATTTCATTTTCAAAACATTTTAAATACTGATATTTTATATCCAATCATTTCATTATCTGATAATTTAATGTTTAATTTTGTTGATTTTTTTAATGTGGTTTGGTGTTTTGAATGCATTTTTAGGAGAACTATTTCTGTGAGAATCCTGAGCAGCTTAGATTATGAGTTATTTGTTTCAGAAAGTATTCACATGTGCTTCTTTCAGTGCTTTAATTCATTAGACTTAGCTGTCATGGACTTCATTGAAACCTCCAAATTTTGTGAAGGTAACAAGTTGTTTACAAAATTTCAGAAGATTGTTCTCTTCCTTTGAGAACCGTAAAATAGATGTGAGTCTTCAACGGTTCTAGTTTTATGCAGTCACGATAACTCTAAGTGGCCTAAGCCCTGTGCCCTGCCCCTGTGGCATTGTGGAAAACTAAGCTTCCTGGTTTCCCACATCAACAAGCAAGGCAACCCCTTGGAATCCACAACTTCACCTCCCACTTTTCATGTATATCGTCATTATTCTCTTTTCGGTTGTCCTAGCTTTTTCTTACTCTCTTTTGAATCAAATTACACATTTGCAAACATTTTATTACATCTATCTAGTATGGCTAAATGTTTCTGAAGTAGAAAAGTTTTCATATTTTTGTAGTTGAACCATGTCAAATTTCCATGTGTTATGTATCTAAGACAGTAGAAAATTATTAACGGTATATGTTCAGTATGATAGTAACCTCTCTTTCTGGAAAACAGCATCTCTCTTGGTCTTTTGTTCTGATAGGAAGATGGCATTTACAGGGAATGACAGCAAATTTTTGTTTGTTCTTTCAACTGTCACCGGATATTTAGATAGAATTTATGGATAATATCTAAATTGAGACTATTTTCAGTGGTCTATCAGACTCTAAGTTGAAAATTATCAAAATTAAAACTTCGAGGTTGAATGATTCAATTTAGATGATGGCAGATAAATCCTTCACAAATTATTTGGATCTATTTAGGTTCTTTTATAGCAGTTAGACACGTGTGATTTAACATAACATAAATATATATCATCAAATATATCATTTAAAAAAGATATAATTAATTTCTTTCTTCAAGAAGTGAAGAAAATATTGTTGTGAAGGAATCAGACTCTTGGTAAGATAGCCACTCATTTTAGTTTTTTTCTTAATAAATGCTTGTATTTATCCTTAATTTTTAAAATTGGTGAATATTGACCATTAAGTGATAGGTTCTGGCTATTCCAGATGTACCAGATGCCCCAAGTTTATCATTGAAGCAGATCACAGTTCTGTGATACTGAAAATCCCTGATAAATCCTGTTACAATCCTCAGAAGCATTTAAGCATCATGAGTAATTGTATTGTTTTACTTTTTTTTCCTAATCTCATTTCAAAATCATTACCTTTTATAGTTCTGGCTACTACAAAATAAAAAAACAAAGCTATGATTCAATTACCTCTCTCTCATTTCTCTTTTATCAGAGAACACACTAAAAATGCAGACAAAATGACCATAATTTGATTCTTTTTAAAATTTTCTCCATTTCATTAAACAGTGGATTAAGATTAACAGGCCTATTTTTGGCAAACACCTATGTTTGGAAAATAAAAGTGCCTGAATTGGCATGGATATATTATATAGCCACTTGACTCCATTCAGTCCTTAAAATAGTCTTAAGTAAATGAGAAACATTTCTATTGAATCGTGGTTTTTCAATAATGAGCGAAACAAAAATTGCTGTGCATTTTTCTTTCATATATATACAAAACGTAGGCTAAGAGCTGGTTCACATTTTGCTTATCAATGTTCCATCCACGAATAAGCAGCATAACTGGTGGCATACGCATTGACTGGAGATAGCTCCTTTACTATACATATGAACAACAAATGCAAAAACATGCAAAATCAGTTGGAAAGCAATTGTCCCCCCATGGTTTGCTCTGCTTTCTCCAACATGATCATATTTATCATTAACTGATTTGTGAAGCTCTTGAAAAATGGCATGACTTGCATCTTTTCTCTTTTTTGATTATAAAGACTTAAACTTTTTGTTTGCCTCTCTCCTATTAGATCTAAATTGGGAAATAATGATGTTGTTCCTGTTTGGATAAAATTCTATTGTCTTACCACTGGGAGGACATTCTGCTTTGTTTGAAACTGCCACATTGAGGTTGACTTCCAGTGTGACAGTGTGAAACTTAAGAATTATTAAAAAAAAAAAAACATTTAAAACCTCTGAATAGGATCTTAAGCACAAGCAACAAACAAAGAAGCATCTATTCAAGAAAAATCTATGAAAATTCAGTAAGAAAGGTGAGAGTCTGTTGTATGTGAACTGAGACCACCTCTCCTCCTCCTCCTCATTGCAACAAGATTTCACTCCAGACTGCTGCAACCAAGAACAGGAGCTGCTTCTCTCTCCAGCTCCAATCCAGAAGAGGGATTTCTTCCAGGGAGGAGCAGGATTTCAACATTTCTCATCCTACCCCCAGCTGCCTGTTGCTGAGGCTAAGCTCCAGGGGAGTATGGGCAAGAGGTAAAGGCTCTATTCTTCCACTTAGACACTCGGACACCACTTGTGAGATGGAAGTTCTACGCTGGAAGGAGTACACTGAGAGTCATGGGGCTCCAATCTCCCTTGCCTGACACATGACACAGCAGTTATCCACCAGCACAAGCAAATTGAGAGGAACTTGGGTGGCTGGCCACGCCTCTCCACTGAGCACTCATCATCTGCAGTGGTTATCCACCAGCACAAGCAAACTGAGAACTCAGGCTGCTGGCCACGCCTCTCCACTGAGCACATGTCATCACCTAAACAGGAGTATCACATCACTCGGAGTTCCTCAGCTCCAGAACTCCGGCTCAGATATTTTCTTGGGGAATGGGGGAAGGGGGCTGTCAGCAGGAAGAAACAGACCATGAAACAAATAGATCTAATCATTTCCCAAAAGGACTGACTTCATGGCAACAGAGAATAGAGAATTTCAAACCTACAAGTGCTCTCCAGAATAGTGGAGGTTGTGGTAAAAAGCAATTGAAAGCAGATTTGTGGATTTAATGAGGATCCCATCTAGACCGTAGGCCAGCTCATTTGCAGAAGAGAACTAGAGAATAAGAGAGCTTGGAGTAGCCCTCCTGGTGTCAGCACAAATATCAAACACTGGCCACAGAAATGACATCCTCAAAGGAGTCATGATGTAATTGGACCAGTTGATAGAGCAATGTATGCCCCCCAGAGCAATGTTGAAAACAATAAATACTGAGCCAGCACTTGGTGCACTTTCACAGCTGGGTGTGGTCAGGGAAGAGAGAAACAGACCCCAACCAAAACCATCCCAGGGCCTACTTAAAGCTTAATTTCCTGAAGAACAACATCAGAGATTTAACACATGGCCTGAGATGGGTGTTTATTGATAAACAATCAAATAATGATACAATTCCTGTAAGAGGAGCACCAGTACTCAGAGTTGCTACAGCATATTATCTAAACCGTCCATACAACAAAAAGTTGCATGGTGCACCAAGGAACAGGAAAGCACCACCCATACATTGGGGAAAAAAGTACCATACTAACTACCTATGAGAGAAATCAGATGTTAGATTTGATGAATAAATACTTAAAAGTAGCCAAGGAAACCATAATTAAAGAACTCAAAGAAAGTGAGATGATTATATTTTATTGAATAGAAAACATCAATCAAGAGACAGAAATTATAAAAAAGAAACAAGTGGAAATTTTGAAATTGAAAAGTACAATAAGTGAAATTAAAATTCACTAGAGAGAATCAACAGTAGAGTTGAATTAGAAGGAAAAAATAGCAAACTTCAAGGTGGATCTATAGAGATTATGCAGATTGAAGAGCACAGAGAAACAAAGCATAAAGGAAAATGAAAAGAGCCTCAGAGAAATGGGAGATACCTTCATATATGGTCATCTGATTTCCAATAAAGGGACAAAGACCATTCAATGAGGAAATAATAGTCTTTTCAACAAATGGTGCTAGAATAACTAGAAAGGCACGTGCCAAAAAATGAATTTGGACCTCACTTCATATTATATGCAAAAGACCTAAATATAAGAGTGAAAGCTACAAAACTCTTTGTGAATAAAACAGAAGGGTAAATCTACATGACCTCGGATTTGGTAAAGGATTTTTAGAGATGACACCAAAAGTATTGCAATGACAGAAAAAAATACATAAATTAGACTTAATCAAAATGTGAAGTGCTGTTTTTTGTGATGGTTTGGCTTAGAAAAGCATCTTCCTAAAGCTAATCCATTGCCATGGTGTGGATTCATGTAGGGGAGGATTTTTCAGTAAGTAGGATCTTAACTTGTAACCTGCCTAACTCATGTTGGGTCTTAATCCTTTTACTGAAGTCCCAATATGAAATTCAGAGAACCACACAGAGAAACTGAGATAAAAAGGCCAAGAAGCTGAGAGAAAAAAATTCAGAGAATCTGAGAGAGAAGGACATGCATGAAATAAAAAATAGAAAGACGTGAGAGAGAAAATCCAGAGAAGCTGAGAGATGGAGTAGCCAGAAGCTGAATGCAACAAAACCTGGGAGAAAAGGACCAGCAGAGCCTGCCATGTGCCTTCCCATGTGACAGAGGAGTCCCAGGTCACCAGCAACCTTCTTCATGAAGAAGATATCATCCTGTTGTTGCCTTGATTTGGGCATTTTCCTGGCCTCAGACTTTAAACATTTTTAAGTTAATAAATCCCTATTGTAAAAGCCAACCCATTTCTGGTATATTGCATTTTGTCAGCTTTAGCAAATCAAAACATGCCTCAGAAGATATCATTGAGAAAATGAAAAGATAATGCAGAGATGGGAGAAAATATTTGCAAATCATATATCCAGTAGGGGACTTGTATCTAAACTATAAAAAGAACTTCAATATAAGGACTCATCAGAAGAATACAAATCAAAGCCAGAATGGCATACTACTTCATTCTCACCAGGAACATTACGATCCAGAAGACAGATAATAACAAGTGCTAACAGGGATGTGGAGAAATGCCCACACTCGTACACTGCTGGTGGGAATGTAAATAGATTGGAAAGCAGTCTACCAGTTCCTCAAATGATAAAACAAAATTAGGAACCAACACTTGTCCTCCTAGGTATATACTTAAAAGAAATGAAAATATGTCAGTACAAAAACTTGTGCAGGAATGTTATTATAGCATTTTTCATAACAGCCAATAAGTGGAAACAACACAAATGCTAGTCAATGGATGCATGTATAGACAAAATATGATATATGCATAAAGTAGAACATTATTTGGCCACAAAAGTGAGTGAAATACTGATACAGGCTACAACCTTGATAACATTATGCTAAGTGAAAGAAGACAGTCTCCAAAGTTTATGTATTATATGATTCCATGCATGTGAAAGTCCAGAATAGGAGCTCTATAGAGATATAAGATAGATTATTGGTGATAGGCTAGGAGAAGAGGGAGAAACTGGGGAATTAGGGAAGTGATAGCTAAAGGATATAGAGTTTCTTTCTGAGGTGATAGAAATGCTCTAAAATTAACTGTGTTGATGGTTGCTCATTTCTGTGATTATATTAAAAGCCATTCAATTGTTTATTTGAAATAGGTGAATTGTATGGTACTGCTGGGAGGTCATGATCACACTCAGCAGGCATCTTCAAACCCTCACCTAATCCAGCCCCTCCTTTCCCCTCCTTGCTTGTTTGTTCAGGTGTCCGATGTGTTTCCACTTTGGACAAGCAGCCCCAGATACATGCCAGTGCAGAAACTGCACAAATGTTGCTTGATGGTAGGGCTTCCTCCCTACTTTTAAAATCGATTGCTCAGACAGCAGTTTTCCTTCATCTCTGATGTAAGGTGGAGTATGTGAAGCCATCTAGAGACCCTGGTCTGAGCAGTTGGCTTCCCAAGGGGGATTAGCCTCTATTGGGCCTTTTACCCTGCTCTTGTGGTCCCTTTGTGGTTTGTAAGCAATGAAGTAAGTTATTTTTTGAAAATTTCTCTTATGCCTGATCTTGGGTTCCCATAATATACCATACAGCAACTCATTTCATGATTCTGGCACAGTGAGCAGGATGCATGTGGAAGTATGGAGTGGGTTAATTTGGGGGCTGCGTTTTCATCGTCCTTCTATTTCTTTTGTACAGGAGTGTCTTAGGCAATACAGGACTCATGGCGTTGTGGACTAAACTTAGAGGCTGCATCTGCACTGACTGAGTAGAGGAATCAGCTCTCATCTGGGGGACCTAGGGAATGCTATCTCCATCTCTGGGGGAATGGCAGTGTTAAATGGGACTTTAAGAACCTTTAATGGATGCCAGGGAGTTGGCTAGTTGGTTCCACACTGAGATCAAGTAAGCTGGGGCTTCCACCACATGGTATACACTCCCTTGGCTCATGGCTTCTTATTTCAGTTCTCACTCCAGAACCAGGCATACCCACATTGGGCCACCCAGACTGAGGTTCTGTCTCTCTGAGTTTCATTCTGCTTAAAAAGGGGTTCCAGTAATCAGATTAAGACCGAACTTGAATAAGTTGGGCTACACCTTAATTGAAGCTACCTCATCAAAAGACCTACTTACAATGGGTTTGCTCCCACAGCAACAGATTAAATTTAAAAACATTTTTTATGGGGTACATAGTTACAAACCATCACAATACCCAAGTCAAGACAAATTACTCCCATTAAATGAATATTAGCCTAGATCAACTGTCCAAAACAGTACTTATCGCCCAAACGTAATGACTGTGGATTCAATTGGATCTTTGAATAAAATTTGATCTCAAATTTCAAACATATGAAATATTTATGAACAAAAGGATTCAACTTTTTATATCATAGAGTATTTGTCTCATCCCCTTGGTCCATTGTTGGTCTGCCAGTTAAGTCACTTTTAGAGGATGATTCCAGGCAATGAAGAGCCTTTATGGAGGAGACACATAACTTTCATAAGCAGATAGTAATCCAGAGATTATTTTAAAAATTTGGGTGACAAACAATAGAATATGAATTAGGGTAGACAAAAGTGATAATGGTAAATAGAGAGGTAATGCAGAAATGTTTTGATGTAAAATCCATAGTCTCTGCTTCCTAACTACATTCTTTCTTTACTCACTCCCATTAGGCTTCTGTGGCCACCAGTCTATTGAAACAAGAAAGTAATCAATCACCTTTATGTCATCAAATACAATGATCATAAATCTATCCCTACCCAAATTACCTGACATTTATAGCATTGGTCTTACATGAAACACTATTGTTTTAGCTTCCATCATCACACTTCCCTCTTCTCTATGTCTGAACATTCCACTGAGTCCCAGACCCAAAGAGTCAACTGCTTACTTAGCATTTACATTTTGATATCTAATAATTATCTAAAACCTGAACTCTTAACAGCCACATATTTTGTTCCCAAAGTCTTCCTCATCTCAGTAAGACTCACCATTACAGGCCCCAAGTACTTGAGTTTTTCTCACCCCTCTCCTCATCCATCCGATATTCAAGTCTGTTAATACTAACTCCATTGCATATCCCAAATTCACCTCCACTATTACCACACTAAGCCCACTCCCAGCTAAACCACTATCAGCTATCAACACGGTGCTTCAAAAGCCTCCCAGCTCCTTTGTAGGCTTAAATTTCATTCTCCACACTGGAGGCCAAAATCACCTTTTAAAAGAATAAATGACATCATGCTCCCACCTTGCCCATCACTCTTCTAATGAAGGCCTAAAAAATTTTACATGATCTCAAACTTCTCCACATCACCAACTTCTTTTATCCCTCTATCCCTTGCTTTGCTGTACTTTCACCACATTCACTCTCCTTCTGCTCCTGCAACACAAGTCTGGTCTCACCTTAGGCATTTTTCATTTTTTATTCTCTCCCTGGAACCGTCTTCCCTGGTGATCTTCATGTGTTTGGTTCTTTTGAATCATTTGGTCTTAGCTACAGAATGGATGCTAATAAATATTCCCTCATTATCTACATTAATTATCACTCCAATAACTCTCTCACATATTTACCTGTCTTAATTTCTTCACAGCAATGGTTGCAATCCAAAATTGACTTTTACATACTATTATATATCTCCTTTCACTAGAATGAACGTTCCATACATGTAGGAGCATTTTGTATTTTTTGTCATTTGATCCTCAATCCCCAGAGCAGCACCCCCATTAAATAGCAGATAATAAATATTTGTTGCATGGATGTTAAATTTATTAGAGGCAGAGAACAAGAAGAATCAATAATAAATGAAGTCAAGAGACTAAATGACTACATAAACAGGGATGCCTTTACTATGGATGCAAAACACAAGTGGAGGAGGAAGTTTAGAAGACATCCTTAATTGGCTGAATGAACTTGAACCAGAAGATTCAAGTACTGACTCTCAATAGTTTGAGGCTCAAGGGAGAGCTTAGGACAAGAAACATAGAAATAGATTCGGTTGAGTAAAGATGATAGTGATCACAGTAATGGTTGAGCTCACTAAGAGAAACAATACAGAAAAGAATGACAAGATCTGAATGTCAAGGAATGGGAAAAACAGAGTCAGGAAAAAAGGAAAAAAATGTAAGAGTAGAAAAATAAATTCCAGTTCACATAAGACAAGGATGAGGAGGTGAAGAGAGTCTGTCATGTATAGAGAATGATCAATATCAACAACCGCAATGAACAATCAGCAATGTTAAGCAGGATGGAATCTGAGGCATTTGAATAGCAGGATATTGAGAGCTGGAGCCCATGTGTAAATGGCTGAGGAGGGAGAGCTGGATGAAGTAGTGGAGTCAGCGAACATGGACTGCTCTCCAAAAGTGTGACAAAAGCTGGTAGGAAAAATAAAATAAGGAAGAATAATTTGAATACTTTTGTAAGATGAGGATAACTTGAACATGTTTATTAGTCAAGGAGAAATGGTCAGAGAAGTTTCAAAGGATTAAAGAATGAAAGTTAGAGAGAGGTTAAGACGTGATTTAAAAAAGCAGTCAGATGGCTATCGACATAGTGATTATGGAGTGATTAAGACCATATCTTGAAATCCTGGATGACCTTTATTGCCTAAATAACATGAAAGTAAAGTGGGTAGATAAACACCATGTAGCATGGGCCAAAGCTCTATGAAGAACGTCTTACAGAAGGACATGCAACCAGAAAATGTGGCTGATACACCACTAATCTATTCTTAGCAATTTCACCTCTAAAGTGATCATTGTGAACTGTTCATTTGCATTACTGCTGCCTGTTCACTCCTTCTGAGTAACCACGCTGACCACACCTTCCTTAACGTAAAAGGAAAAAAATAGCCAAGACGAATTTTCAAATGAGATTTTAAAGCACATTTCATGGCTTGGTTAGCTCAAATAACAATAGGATAACAGTGTGTCCAAGACAGAGCCAGTGTAATTATTAATGCACCTCCTTTTCTCCTCGTTTTTCATATTTTGGATAAGTATTGTAATTTATAGTTATCCTACATAGTAATATATAACAATACACCAATATACAATATTTTAACAATATATTATAGTAGAGCTGAAAAGCAACATCGCATAATGCACTGCAGCAATACTCAGAGATTCAGAACTAAGGATACAATGTTCAAGGTATGTGACTTATTAGGTTAAGGGCCATGGGATAAAATAATATCTATATAATAATATCTATGAATAATATGCATTGAGCACTGTTCCAGGTGCTGTTCTATACTGTTAACATATGATGAATCATTTATTCCCCACAGTAGTCTTACTATGGAGATCTTTAATAATCCCCATCTGGCAGATAAAGAAACTGGGAGGTGGAACAACTGACTTAATCAAGGTAACAGCAGCAAAGGATGAAGTGTAGATTCAAAAGCAAGCAGCTTCATTGTAGAGCTCATGTTCTTAATTTTTATCACAATAAAGTCAAAGATGGAGTTTTAGGTTACTAGTGGGTACAAAAGTACAAAGATTGAGATGTGTTTTAAGGGATAAATGAAGCCAGTGGGAGAATACAGACTAGTATGATGAGTAACAGAGAAGAGTATGCAATTGAACCTGAAGGCAAAACACAAGCTCAGTAGAATTAAGGGGCTAATTGAGCAGGTAGATAAAAGGCTGTGGTCAGAGAAAGAGATTTCAAAGTTTGAGGCCATGAGCATAAAATGAGGTTAAATATTGACAGACTTGGGAAATAATCATGCTTCTGAGTCACAGAAGCCGCTTGTTAAAGCAAAAGGAAGTTATGGAAACTGAGAAAGTCAAGAGACTATGAACTAGTATTTTAAATGGAAAGACACAAATATAAATAGTATCAATGTATTAGCATCTTAAGAAGAGAAAGGGAAAAGGACAAATAATGTTTTTATGAAATAAACTTTAGACCAAGATGTATTTCCATGTTTATTTTTAACACTCCTATATATAGATTTATACACACAGTGCTGTAATGAAGTTCTTTTGATTCTGATATCAGGTATCAGAAAATAATTTAGAAATGTAAAATGGGGTATTTAAAAAGTATCTTTTTTATGATACTATATAACTGTTAATTACTCAGAATAATTTTATCTAATTACCAATCAGAACTTAAAAATGTACTTTGAACTTCTTATCAATTTGAAAAATAGATTTGCATTTCCACTAGCTCAAGACAAATTTTCCATAATGGTCAAAGTACACCAGAATCCATATGATCTCCTAAACAAAAGATAACTCTCCAGTGGCCTAATTATTTAATGAGAGGGTATTTATTTGCTTTGCTTTTACTCAAAAACTGTTCTTTTTTTTTCAGATGTCCCTCGATAGAAACTGATTTCAAAACTTAAAAAAGAAACTCATTTAATCAACCGATATTGTTCATCCCTTTGTTTGGTCCAATAATTGCTACATTTTTAACACCAAAGGAAAAAATACTGAGCCTGTCCTTAAAAGACATTTTTCCCCCCATAGTAAAGCGAGAAGAAGTATTTTTGCACAAAAATTGAAATAAGCTTTTAGTTAAGAGAGAAGCATTGATACATCCATGTCACTAATTATATAACAAACAATCTCAGGAGGAAACTGTATTTTGGTACTTAGAGGGTTTAGGACAGTAATTTGACAATGTTCATTTCATCTCTCTTTAACATAAACAGGAAACACAACATTTGTGAATAGTAAATAGCTGTAGATGAAACAAATTCCATTTGAAATAAATTTAGTTTGTCAACAATTCCCATTAGTTAAATTAACAAATACATTAAAATTGAAGCACTGTCCAGCCTATTAGAAAAATTTCCTTTCGTGTTTAAAAGTTTAAGGGTTATTTGTATATATTGTAATAATCAAAGAGCCTAATTCACTTCAGATTTATTAGCAAAACAATTTTAAAGTCAGTTAAGAAGAATCTGTAAATAATCAGAAAATACTGAAAAGTGAGTATGAAGATTCAGTAAATATCATTGGGCTACCTTATACATTTTGAATCCTTCTGTCTTTAAGCATCTCTCTAGTTCTGCTAGTGAGAAAATTTCCTTATTTGCAGTGACTTTTTTTCTGAACACCAGCCCTGTCTGGAAACTGCCAGTTTCCTATAGTATGGGGGACACCCTCAAATACTACAGACATTTCTTTAAACCATGCTTGAAGTTTCAAGATTGCTTTTTTGGAGAGCTCCAACAAACCCATCACATTTCATATTGAAGGCTATTTACAAAATGGTAGTGCATTTTCCCAACACCCTTCAGAGGTCACTAAGTGCAATTTCAATTTTATTTTTAAACTGTCTACATTATGACATGGCAATCTCATGAAAAGTGGAAAATTCACCCAATAGGATGATTCCTCTAAACCTAACTAAACCCTTTCTTTGGTGGATTTTTTTATCTGTTTGGGAAATATTTAATTTATCTCTGGCAATAAGAATCCCTCAAAACCTCTTGCTTGTGACTCTTGAAGAGGCAGAGAAAACTTGGCTTACAGAGTCTTCTCTATCAAGCATGTTGTAGTCTCTTTCTGTCATTCCATAAAACAATTCTATGCCCAATGCCAATCCTGATTCCAAAGGGAAGCCTTCAAAAAGATAGCCTACATTAATGCCTTCAATGATAACCATCATCTCCATTATTCTCCAATCTGTTTTGATTTACATCCCTTTCCACCAACATAAGATTAATGAAGCCAACATGAGCAGTAATACAAAAACAGTCAGAAAAATTCCTGATACGGGTTTTCTGGAGACTTCATAAATATTTCAGATTAGAGGCAATGCACTCCCGATGACCCAGGCATTAACTATGTCACAAAGGAGTTTTATCTACAATTTAGAAGATGCTTTCATCTTCGTTTGTCCCTTATACACAACTAATATAACCAGTCAGGGAAGAGTTCCTCCATTCTTTGAAAGAGCTATAACACAGTAGTTAGGCATGTGAGCTTTGGAATCAGGCTACCTGGTCAGTATGGAATTTGATAATTAACATGTGTCCTTGGGTAATTTATCTACCCCTATTCCCATCTATTTCTTCATCCACATATAGGATTTGGTAATAGAACCTACTTATACAGTTACTGTGATAATTAAATGAGATTATATATTACTTATTATAAAAATTGATTATATATATTATTAAAACCAGAGGTCCCAGTGCCCAGAGGTCAGCTTTAATAAATTTTGTCTGGTTTTGGTGAAACTGATGTTTAGGGTTATTTTTTCTTTTATTATTATTTTTAATGTCCTTGGGATTGATCCTATTTCCTCATAAAACATTTAATAATGTTAGGCAAATAGAGATATTTGGGTAAGTAAAGAGCCATTCAAAGCTGTTTCACACTTCAGAAAAGGTTATATTCAAAAGCATTTTGCCTATCTGACTTCACCCTGCTCTCTTTAAATACAAGACCCACAAAAGTTTGAAAATAAGCTCTGTTAGTTAATACAGGCATATCAAGTGATAGAATATTTTATAGAAAATAGAAGTCAAAACTAATTATATTAGCTCTCTCTGCCTTTTAATAACACAAATTGATATTTTGTATTATTAAATATTATTAAATCAATATCTGTAAATACTGAACAGATAATGTCTTGTTAGGTTCATAGACATACCTTTTTAAATTTTGTCTCATTAATATCAGCAGTTTCAAAATATTTTCTTTACTATAACCTCAGGGTCTCAATCTAAAGAAGCTTCCTTGTTGAAAATCAAGTTATGGATACAATTGTTTCAATGGAGAAAATAAGCTAAGTGGGACAGAACATTAGGTCAACACAACAGCAAATTTATTTCAGGAATTTTAGGTATAGAAAAAGTTTTGTTTCAATTTGGTTTTGGTAGCTATACCTTCATAATTACAAAATCTAAATACCTTTGAATAAATTGAACATCAAGACACCCAACTTTTGCTTAAAGGCAGTTTATTATAACAATCTTTTCAACTTATATCAATCTTTTTGCACAATGTATTTAAAGAATAAAGTCACACAAAGCAGTTTTTTCCCCTTTACCCTCAACTAGTACTCAGTGCTGTAGACATATCCAGTTTGCTTCAGCCAAAAGTGAAGAGAGTGTGCACTAGCATTTATTTAGCTCATGGCGGTTGAAAGAATTCTAAGATGACTCCAACAATCTCCACCCCCTGGTGTTTCACCCAAATACCCTTTGCCTCCTGAGTGTGGGTGGGACCTGTGACTAGCTTCTAACTAATAGAATATGGCAAAGGGGATGGGGCATCACCCCCATGATTAGGTTATGTTATATGTATAAGACTCTGTCTTACTAGCACACAACTCTCCACTGCCTTGAAGGAGTCAGCTGCTGTGTTGTGAATGTCCACAGAGAGGGCCATAGGGCAGGGAGCTGAAGGCAGCCTATTGGGCCCAAAGGCAGCGTCCAGCCAATAGCCAGCCAGAAGGCAGGGCTCCATCTAAGAGCCACAAGGCGGTGCATTTTACCAACAACTGGATGAGTTTAGATGTAGATTCCTCTCCAGTCGAGCCTCTGAGTGAGAATGGAACCCTGGCCAGATCTATGATTGCAGCCTTGCAGGACATTCTACAATGACCCAACTAAGCCAAGCCTACAATCCTGACCCACAGAAACTGTGCATATGTGTGTTGCTTTAAGCCACTGGATTTGTGGTAATTTGTTTTACAACAATAGAAAACAAATACACTCGATTTTCCAAATCACATTTTTGAAAAATCAAGAAACAGCAAGAGGGAGCCAAACCAGTTTTCATTTACCCATACCCTCCACAGCTGCATTTCTCTCCTATCTGGCTAGATTTTCATCAATTCTGATCATTTCAAATCTCTTCTCTTTATTTCTAGCCAACCTTTGATGGGAGTATGGGTATTTTTGTTTGTTTGTTTGTTTGTTTGGTGTGGGCAGGCTTCAGGATTCAAACCCGGGTCTCTGGCATGGCAGGTGAGAATTCTGTCACTGAGCCACCTTTGCACTGTCCTATGGGTGGTTTTTTTAAAGAAAAGAAAGCAGAACATATTTAATGTCCCAAATTTCTGCCACCAATCATTTCACCCGTTTCAACTGTAGTCAGTTCTATGTATAACAATTGAGAGTGAACTGAAATAACTAAAAATATTTTAAATAAAAAGGAGATTGATTATTCCAAGAAGCAAGAAATGTATCCATAGGGCAGTCTCCAGGATCTGCAAACTGAAACTCCTGCTCTGCTCCTTTTATGATT
Source organism: Myrmecophaga tridactyla (assembly GCA_004026745.1). NCBI lineage: Eukaryota > Metazoa > Chordata > Mammalia > Pilosa > Myrmecophagidae > Myrmecophaga > Myrmecophaga tridactyla. The sequence continues at coordinate 16,003 of PVIY010033405.1, forward strand.
CTTTTAGCAATTTCCATTTAGAAGTTGGCTTCATCCTGCAGGAGATCCAAGAATCACATCTAGACATGACAGGTCTGGCATTTGAAGAAGGGCTGTTCCTTTCTATTTTCTCTTGGCAAAGAAACCTTCTGTTGAATGTTCCCAGCAGAAACTTTTCTTCATGTCTCTTTGGAATTAACTAGGTCACATTATCCAATTCCTTGCATAGGGTCCCTTTCCCTGAAGGTTAGATAACATGGTTAAAATAAGATTTCATTAGCAGGAACACACAGAAAGGAGAAGATATTTTAGGAAGGTACACTTGAAGAAGTTGTACTTGTGTTGAATATTAAAGGACAAGTAAGGAGTAGCAGTCAAAAATGGACAGGAAAGACTGGAAGCAAAAGTTTGGGCAAGGGAAAGTCAGTCAGGTCCTGAGGGAAGAGAGCTGTTGTCTGCATAAAGGGTGAATTTAGGAGGTAAAATCAGTAGGATTTGTTATCATTACAAAATGATTGTCTCCCCTACATTGCTTTTTATCATTCCACTACAAAAGGGAAGAGACTATTTAAGAACACAAAATTAATGCTGTTGTCATTTTTGCATGCCATGATTCTGCACAATCCACATTTCTGTGCAATCGGCATGCCTTAATCGACTCCCCAGCCAATCCCCTACTCTACCTACCACACAACCAACCAAACTTTCTCCAACCAGTTTACTCAGAAAATATCAAATTACTTTCAAAGGTAATCTGTGGAGTAAAATACTGAAAATACACAAAAGGTCATAAATGAGTTCTATTGCTACTACCTAATGTGAGTATTTCAAATTTGAGAGGAACTAGAAGTGACCAGTACATTAATTGCAAATACCAGAGATAATTGATTCAAAATATGAGAGCCACTTATGCATGACCAGCCTTCTTTTGGAGATAGAAATCCCAATGTAGTGATGGCTAAAGCAAACTGTCCCCTTACAGAAGTCCTCTTATTTCATTTTAAGCTGTCCATTCCTTTAGAAAAGGCTTTCAACTGGCACTATGAAAAGATTAATGTTTTTTAAATACCTAGCGTAAGGCTTTAAACTGTATACGTGAATAATTTTGTGAAGTTCAAAACAATTATATATGACTTTCCATAATTAAAATAAATTTTTAAATTAAAAAAGACAATTAAAGCTGGAGTAAAATGATCTCTGTTAAAATCATAAAATTATCATTGCTCCAATTATTAGCACAATCCATTTTTAATCTATGACATTTATAAAGCAAGAGATTTTACTTATCTGGTCTTATTAGCATAATAATCATTTCACTTTACATGACTTTAACAATAAATTACTTCCCTTATATTTAAGTTTTGCCCAGACAAACAGAATTAAATATGTATTCAACTGAAAGGTTAAAGTGCCTTCATTAATTCTGTTATTGTTTCTCAGAAGCCAAGTTCTCCATTTGGGTACCTCTTGACTTCATAGCATTGATTCTAATCATTTTCTAGTAATGAACCCGGACTGACATGAGATAATGCCTTGGGGCATTTTCACTTGTAAGAAACCTCAACCCTTAGCCCTTTCACTTCATTAGCATAATCACTTGCATAGATCTTCCTGCATTTGGGATGTGTGTGCTTTTCTGCATTAAACTTCAATTTTACTATCCTGTAAGTAGCTCTTTCTTGATTTTCTTTTTTTCTATATATTTCTTCATTATCTGCCCCCAGATCTGCATCCCCTGCCCCTGAAGTTTCCAGTGTGCGATCTTGCCTCTGCTCCTATGTGTAGTCACTACTTAGGAGGGATAGTTAATGATTTTGATGGACTTCCTAAGCAAGTCACTATTCAGAAGTATTCTCAGACAAAAGCTTTCCTGGTTCTCTCAATCCTATTCTCTAAGAGTTCTAGACTGTAACCTTAGGAATGGAGCATGAATCCTCCCTTTTATTCTGTACATTCTCCACAATATATTTTAGATGATTATTTAAAATTATTACATGCAGTTTGATGGAAGAACTATTTAATACAAGGTAAGGATTCTTGAAATACAAATTACATGGAAGTAAGTACAAAATGGTCAACTTTCTTTACTCACAGACCAACAAAGTTCACTCTTTTGACAACTGTTCTTTAAAATAAGCTGTGTATTTCTTGTTGGTCCTGCCTCTTTCTCCCCAACAGTTATTTTTCTTTATCTCAGACTCACAACTTTTTTTAACCTGTCCCACTCTTGGAAACTAAATTAAATTTTACAAGCTGCACATTTCTTCAAGGATGGAGTTTGAGTAACACAGCAGACTCTCTAGCACTTCGTAGGGACTTTTCTTTTCTCAAGGCTGGGTTCTTGTCCTCAGGCGTAGAACCACCAGATCCCAGCTGATTTCTTTACCCATCGATCTTTTTGCTGTTGGTCAAATATTAACACATCACTATCACATCAACTTCCTCAAAACCTAGAATGCTCCACTCATGCTTTAAAAGAGCATATGCATGCTGCACTGAGGCTGTGCATTTTAATGCCTCTTCAGAAAAATTCAACTGGTTATATTATTGTTATTAATCTAAATTCTTGCTGAAAATACTTCATGGACTTCCCACTGTATTTAGAATAACATGAAAACTTCCCTTCATGGCATATGGACGCTGTGTGACTCGGCCTCTGCTTACCTCCCATGGTCATTTCTTAATATTAATCCCTACCCTCTGCATTCCAAAGTGGAGAGGTTCTAGAAGTCATCAAAAGTTTCTCTGACCCTCCTGCAATGTTTTCCTTATAATCTTAGCCTGGCTTTTTTCTGGCTTAGCTATTATTTTTCAACTTAAGTATGAGCTCCATAGAGAACTTCGCAAGACACCTCATCTAAAATAGTCATATTTATTGCCTACCTCATTACCTTTTCATTTGCTTTGCAAAGTTCATAATTCCTTTTTCATTTACTTATTTACTGTCATTCCCACCCCCTCCACCCGAGTAGAATACAAGCTCCATGAAGGCAAAGACCACAGCTGTCTCACTCACTGTTGTGTCTTTGGCATTGGGCAGTGTCTGGGACATAGAAGAAATTTATTTGTTAAATAAATGAACAAAGAAATGAATGTGTATAAACCATGTTAATACAAGGAACTTATATTTGTAAGTTGAGGTGTATTAATTTCCATTCCCAAGAATAAGTAATATGGACCTCTTCAAGCAATAACAATTCTCCAGGATCTGCTTGGAATAAGGAATGTACATCAAACCAACAACTTTAAATAACTTATCTTTACTAGCTTTAATTTCTCAATATCCAAATATTCTAAAATCTTCTCTTCTTCCTTTTTATGCCTTTCAAGCCTAATTTAAGTGGATGGATTAGAAATCAAAGTACTTGGTATTTCCAGGCAGTTGAAAAAGGCAATTTCATAGACTGTAAACTCCTTCATGAGACTATGAGCTCCTTGAGGGCTCATCTCACCAAAGCTTTGAAACCCTGTTAGTGCCTATAAAATGTCTCTTTGGGAATACACCACAATTATTTGCAGACAGTGATGATAAATAATTATACAAATTCGCTTTGAAGTCTAGACTATTTACAAATGTTAGAACTCACCAAATGCCCATGGATACTTGATTTTTCCAGATTCAGAGAAGCAGACTCCATAATAAATACCCATTTGCTCAACTTTCTGGAGTGCAGAGGCACTCTTGGGTTACTGCTCTCTGACGCACAGTCATGCTGTTGACTTGGAGGAAACTGTTCAAAGCAGTAATGTGCAAGGCACGTCCTGAGGGAAGACCCACCTAAAGACTTAATGTAGTGGTAGAATGGACTCAGAATCCTGCGGAGACCAAGCTCACTAGGAGGCAAACGTGTTGAGAGACTCTGGGAGTCTTTATATGATATCAGGAGATTTAAATGGAACAAAACATCACCCAAAGAGCTCAGGTAACTGGTAACATTTTACATATATCAGTTTGAGAGTAAATATCTTAGAAGTTTAGCTTGGAATCAATAAACTCTCTGAACTCTGATTAAGATTCAGAAATATAAACCTTTGCTATCAATCGAAACCACTCTTATGAAGACTTTACGTTTTCTTATTATCAACATTTTGGCAAATTTGGAGGAAGTGTGCAGACCTTTGGGTCACTCATCTTTTAGGTAGTAAGCCCTGGCAAAGTGTTCCTCAAGAATTAGGGTACCATGATTCTTAAGTAGAAGACGTCTTTCAATGTGATTTTGGTTAAAGCAGACTAAAGACTGCAGAGCAAATCATACTTAGGCAATGATGCTATAGGAAAACAACAGCATTCTATCCAGAAGGGCTTGTCAGGTGCTGAAGAGAGGTAAGGGATTACAAGCCATCCATCACTCGTGAGATGCCCTGGATGCATGTCATCAGTGAGGACCTCTGCCTTCAGATAAATGCATCAGATATATGAAAGGGGAGAGGGGAAACATTTTCTATCAGCTCCCTTTTGGTATTGTTCAAAGGTTCTCCCTAAGAAGTGTTAATGGCCTTCAATTTGCAGGTTGAAAACCTGTGGATGCTAAAAGCACACTGTGCTGGTGCAGAGTATGCTGACCCTGCATGGAGATGTCAGAGCCCGCTCAGAAGACACAAATGGGGCCAGGAAGGCGCTGCAGCAGGACAACAGAGATAACCAATACACTTCCTAAGCCAACTATACATTCTTACAACTTGCTTTACAAAAAGATCCCCCTTTAAGATGCTAACGTATATTTTTAATGTGTATATATACACACACACATATATAATGTATGCAAACCTATAATAATATACACATGTGCTTACATATGTACACATCCACATATTAAGTATAGGCATGTATATCTACCTATATATTTCAGATAATGCCTCCCCATTAAGAAGATTCAATTTTTCTTTTGATTACCTTAAAGAATCTTACACTGATCTAACTCTTTCAATTAAAAGATGTTTGTTTCTCAAAGTTGGATAGATAATTTTCAGCGACAGCCTAATGCCATACAAATCTGTGCATCCAACATGTACGAAAGGTATAGCTGTCAGATCGATCCAATCTTGGACAACTTCATTCTGAAAAGAATGTAGTGTTTTCTGTGCTTATTCCATTTTTTTTCTTCACTTTTACACCAGAGATGATGGAGTAAAGACCTCGAGCAGTTACAACACCAAAAATTTACTCGAGTGAGACCCATGTTGGAAAGAAGTCATGTGATTAGATTGAACACACCAGGATAATCTCTCCATATTATGGTAAATTGATTATATAATTGAATTTATACAAGCTCTATCTCTTCGGAAGAAAATTAAAATGGGTCCTTGGTCCATAAATAAAATAACTTGATGATAGTTAAATGGAAAAAGTGATCAATAACATAAAAAAAGTTGAACAAAAAAAATACAAGGTGCAAATATATCATGGCTAACAAATATATACTAGGTTGTTGACAAGGTTGTGGAGAAGGAAGATATTGGTGAGATTGAAAAGAGAGAAAGAGGAGCCAATTGCAAAAGGGAAAGAAAAAAGACTGAATTAGAAGTATGTATGATACAATAGCACTTATGTATAAAAGGTATATGCTTATATATTAATAAATTTTACTATAACGTAAACAAAAGTAATTTTCATATGTGGCTTTCAGCTATCATTTTGTGTATTTCAATTTTGATAACATTTTAGTGCCAAATTTAAAAACTGTATATAAATTTAAACATAAAAATGTCATGACTTAATAATATATTCAGATTGCGAAGAAGGCAAAGTAGAGAGAAAGATAATTTTTTGATAATAGTACTTTCTTAAAGTTCTCAAAATGTCTACAGATTTTTCAGTATTATTCGATGTTCATTGAAAACTTTCACTTGCCTGCAGTATCTCTGTCCCTATTTTATCATCCTTCCTCTATTCTCTGCTGATAGCTCTTGAGTTGAAATTATCTTCTCCTTGCAGTCAAATTTTAGCAACTCGGTTATCTTTTTCTTTCTTTTTATTATTCTTCTGTCTTAAGCCAAAAGAGAGGATTTCTTTCCAGTGGGGATTACTCTCCACACTTTTGGAAAATGAAAGTAACTTCCTTCTTTATAAAACTGAATTCAAGTTTAAAAAGTCCTGAATCCTATTTAAGAGAGTTCTGTAAATACAGAATTGAAAAGGCTACTTTATGGAACCTCATCACCGTAATACACAGGTGTTGTGTCATAGAGTATCTCAGAGGTATTCTTCTAAATAATGCTAATAAAGCCATGAAATGGGGTATGATGAAGGATGGAGATGGGCAGTGTTATCAGGAAATGAGGTACCACTTGCTCTCTAAATTAGCAGTGGCCTTCCCTTCTGACCTGCAGTCTAAGCAAAGCCATCATAAGGAGAATTCAACAGATAAAGCAGAGCGTAAATGAAGATAAATATGGAAATGAAAGAAAGGAAAGATCCAAGAGGAGAAAAATAAGATCAAGTGAAAGTGATAATACAACTCTATTTGGAGCAGAGCACTTTGTAATCTATAAACTGGTCTAATGCTTTGGGTTTAATAAATGGAGATTGTGTAAAATGATGGGATGAAATGGGTTTTGAAGATGAGAACTCTCCACAAATGGACCAGAGATAATGTTGGCTGGGTCCAATTCCATTCGCCCATTTTAGGTGACATTAATTTTGTGCTCATGAGGACAGTCTACTATTGTAAGTTGTTTTAACAGACATCATGAGTGGGGATGTGTCAGACCAGTAGTGCAATAGATTAATGCAACTCTAACCCTACCATAAATATTTTTAGTACTCAGATAGTATTCTAAGAAGAGCAGTAGCACACTGGTGGCACCCAATCTGGTTATTAATCAGACTCAAGTCAGGTAAAAGAGGTGGGAAGAAAGGATGCTGATGTGGGAAGAAGTGGAGCTACGGATGATATTCTCAAAGGAGCAGTGACTCTCAGAAGAAGATTGGCACTTTGAACTTCAGAAAAATATTTGTACCATGCCCCCACAAAGGAAAATTAGGTGAACACAATACTGCTGTCAAATTTAGAAAGCTGCTTACATATCCTGAAGAAAATATCACAAGCTTTTCAAAGTCTCCTTTAAATATCTACAGACTATATTTCTAGTTTGATAACTGGGGCATTAATTCTATTTCTTTTACTAGCTTCAGTGAATTTTACTTTTAGAGCATAACATTGCATTTAAAATGTGTCCTCTAATCTGTGATATTTATGTATCATTTAATATGAAATTTATGAGGTTCCATTTCTGATTTCCAAATGGATGCAAATTAGAATGCAGTGTATTTACATTCTTTCATTTCTAACCCACATACATAAATTTGGTCTTTAAAATGCCACTGTGCATGTCTGTTTCATAGAAGTTATATGTATTTACATGTCCTTTGTGTCTCTAGTGCACTCCAGATTCCAGTTTTTAATTTAATATTGTCCAAGAGTTGACTATAAAAAAACTGCAGTTATTAAGGGTAGAGGTGGAAGCACAAGTGAATTGCTTTTTCTTTTAATTCTTTGAAAGTTCCCAAAGAAGTAGAATTTGTAGCTATAGCATTGTTTAACATTGCTCTTGTCTTTTTTAGGGAATTGGCAGTTAAAAAATCTGTTAAGTACTCAGATTGTATTCTAGAGAGAACAGATATTTTGGTCTGTTACGATTTACATTGTTTAGACAGGATAAATCTTTACCAAATTAGTGTTCTATTTTTGAGGATAGAGAAATATTTTGTTTTCAGAAAGCAATAGCTTATATTCAATTTCTTTTAATAAATATTTTGGGTTAGTTAAATACTCTAAATCCAATTGCATTGCTACAGGTGAGTTTTGGGTAGTGAAATGCAAATCTGAAACTTAAAATCATAAATAATTTTTAAAAATCTTTTCAAAGAGGTTGGATGGTAGTGGCAGAACACATCTTCCCTGAATATGGTTACAGAGTTGCAATGGTAACTTCCCTATGAAGAGACCTTCTGTGAAGCTTCCAATACTTTTGTGTGCAGAATCTGGATAAAATACCTGTTACACAAGTAATTTTGGCATGTAATTAATATTGATAAAATATTGCTATCTGAATAATATTTTCAGAATTGAAATACATGAAAATAACACAATTTACATTATTGTATATGCCTTCTGCACTATTATCACACTTTCTCCATTTGTTTCTCATGCTAAGTTGCTTATATTTACAACTTATCTTTTTTGTCTTTTAAATGTGCACTGTATAACCTGTTCCTCCATTTACAAAACCAAACCAAAAAACTATCCATGCAACCAACAAAATATACTTACCAAACTGAAATATTAGTCTCGAACTCTCTACAAATTGCCCTAAATAACAAAATAACATGTAGAAAAAGCGTGAATAAATAAGCAAATTTGCACTTTCTTTTAAAAAAGGAAGCTGGGTATTTGAGTATTTTTATACAACACAAATACAAAGTAAATGGATATGAATATATAGAAAAGTACAGTTGATTTTTTTCTCATATCCAAGATAAAGTTAAATGAGTGTAACACACTAAACAAGAATTCAGAGCACCTATGTTCTGTATCCAGATTTTGTCACTGGGTGCTATACACTGCATGTATAATTGTGGCAAATAATGAAGCTTCCACTCCTAAGCTTGTTTGATTGCAGAATATGGCTAATATTTTCAAACATATTTGATAGGATTATTATGAAAATCGAGTGAATGTATGTATGTGAAAATGATCTGTAAATAGTGAAGGTGTAAACAAATATTAAAAGCGAACTTGTTATAATTCCCAGGCTTTTGAATCATGTTTTGTTTTCAAAAGAAAGATTTCCTTACATTCTGGATTTCTATTACAGAGTGAAACTAGCAATTAAAGCCTTGTGCCTGCCTGCATTAGGAACTCTGTTTCTGCTCTTTCTACTCTTTTCATTATATGTTTGGTTTGCTTGCTTGTCTTTTGCTCCCATTACATTTCTCTAGGACATGACTTGATATTAATATCAGTGGAACTAATTTCCAACATATATTCAAAGTTTTATAACTTGAGCTCAACAGTAAAAAGAAGATTCATATTCTTCTCTGTGTTTATAGCTAAGTATTTATGAAGTTTATTAAAATTTACTTTGATGTTATAAATAGGTGCAAATTTGAACATAAAATATTTATGGACTTTTAGTCCTGTAAATAAAATTGTCTATAAAGAAAAAGATAAAATTGATTTATTTCTATTTATTATGAATAATTTTCAATTTTATTTCTTTCCTAACCAAACCAATAGAAGTTAAATCACTTCAATAAATATTTCTCGTTGGGATAGGTTAAATTGTGTGCACCAGCAATCAATATTCATTATGCTGTTCTTAATTTTAATCCATGTTCATGTGGATGTGAACTCATTTGTAAATCGGACCTTTTGAAGATGTATTATTAGTTAAGGGGTGGCCCAATTGAATGCATGAATAATCTGTATTACCAGAGTAATTTATAAGCAAAAGAAATTCAAAATATGAGTCAAAGAAGGCTGGAGAAGCAGGAAGCCACCAGAAATTAGAAGTAAAAACAAGGAGAGAGATGGCGGTATGAGGAGAGCAGAGGTGTAAAATGAAGAATCCCAAGGACTGTGCAAGCCAGAGCCAAAACGCTGGACTTCGGGAAGAAAGCATTGCCTTGCCAATGCCTTGATTTTGGACTTCTAGCCTCCAAAACTGTGTACCAAAAAACTATTGTTTAACTAAACCATCGTGTGGTATTTGCCATAACAGCCTGGCATACTAAGGTATTTGTGTTTTTATTATGTGCCTTAAGAAAAGCACGCCACAGTTGACTTCTAATTAAACAGTGTGACACTAGTACTGATAGGGAAATTTGTCAGCCTCCAGGATTGAGTCCTTTACATTTCTACAGTATGAGTAGAAAATCTGTCATTTTGGACAAATGAAGCCTAGAAGACCAGATTATAGAATAGTGCCTTTTAGATACACACATATCAATATTTTAGTGGCAAATCATGAGACTATTTATAATAATAATTTATAATACCTACTAGAGTACATTATTCTTGATTTTAAATAATTCCAAAAATAATTTTCTTAGCTTTCAGGTTGTAGGAAAACTTAATAAAAAATATTTGCGATGTTTGCAATACTTGAAAAATAATAAAATGCTTCAATTCTTTCAGGTATGTTTACATCTAACTGAATTTAATCCTCTGTCTTTATGTTTGTTATTTATTTTACATGACTATTTTCTACTTTGCTTCATTTGCTTCTTTGTTACTCTTTCCTTTTTTTCACTAATATGACATTCCATCCACCATTTTATTATTTTTCCTATACTTCATAACAAAACACATGTTTTTCAATTGTTCATTGATTACAAAATACCCAGCTTCCTCCATCAAAATGGATTGTTTTGCCTGTGCATCCTACCACAGAAGAGCTTCTCTGTTCTCCTTCAACTGTCCCCATCTTGGATCTGGGGAGGCTTAGCCCAGATATCCATTGGCTTCGTTGCCAAGGAAAACAGGACTATTCGGCCAAGGTCAACATCAAAATTTGCCAAGGATTCTACAGTTCTCTAAGAACCAATAACTTTCCAGGAAGCTCCATATTCCATACCTCTCTCAAAACTTCCCAAATTGGTTGTAAAATTTCCCAAATTGGTTTTATGGATCTCCACAGAAATCCATAAAAACCCAGCTCTCCCTTGCCTGTACCCATGAGGCTAAGAGAAAGCAGGTATGCGGGGGGCCAGGAGTAGAAATAAAGAGTTCAGAATGCATGTGCCTTACTTGGCCCCAGGATCCCCCAATATGTTAAAGAAAATTGTATGATATACCTTTTGTTAGTGTTAAGCTGTATACAATTACAATGTCAAAAATACATATTTATATAAATTTATAAGGATATGTTTATACTGATGCATTGAGAAATGGAAAATTGCTCATAGAATTTTGTTTCTAGGCCTTTGAGAGATAAGATCTTTTTGCCTCTCTTGTGTTTGCAAAGTTTTCTTTTCCTAACTTTGTGTGTGACTGTGTGTGCGTGCGTGCATGTGTGTGTATGAATATTACCCAAAAAATTATAACATTTCAGTTGCTCAAGGCGTTTGGTTAAGATTTATTTATTATTTTAGTTTGTGGTCGGTATTTGTGAATTTGAAGCTCTGAGTAGGTGGCATACCTCACTTGCTTTTACATATTTCATGCATCCTGAAGTGTTTTGAAAATTTAAATTTCTTAGTTTTTCTCTTTAAATAAGGAGGGTTGTATTTGTTCAGGTTACGCCTACTGATAAAGATTACAAGCTCTATCTATTTTGAGACCTGTAGTAGTCTAGTCTCTTATCAAATGCAGCTTTGCTTTCCATGTTTTTTTTTAAATATTGTACATATGTGAAACCATATTTTTCAGCTGTCTGCTATAGAATCCTGTTGAGAAAGAAATGTATCATCTCAGCTGGACACAGCTCCACTAAAATATTAAAAATGAGTGAATGGCAGAAACACTAAGTATAAAATTTAGAGTGTAACCAAATACTCCCTAGGTAACAGTGACTTAAAGGCTAATGTCACCTCCTGGCAGATCTAATATTTAGGTTTCACCCAAGGATATGCATGGTGCTGCTAGTCTCGGATCATTGTCTATTATTGGAAGTAAATCATGCTGCCTCTTTTTTTATTAAGATGCTTCATTTTTGTATATAAATCTTAGACTTAGATTTTTACATAGAAGGAGAAATAGGTTATGGATTCAACCTAGCATTTCTCATTGCTAAAGGTGGAAAAGGTCAAGGAATAATGTTTTATGTAATTAGCAATTATGGCTAAGTGAATCAAATACCAGAAAGTTACAGGTTCTTTCATTCTGAGCAGATGTTTGCTTGGCCCTCCTAATTTTCCTAGGAAGGTGGGCAGCCATTTGATATAGTGGATTTAGAAACCCACATAATTTTTCCCCTTCTATTTTAGTTCTTAGAAAGTTATGTTTAAAATTATACTCATACATGTTTGATCTTTATCACATCTTGGTGGCATTTGTGTTCAGTAGGATGCACTGCTTAATTTAATGAATTACTACTAAGGTAATTTGTAAAAAGTTAGAGCACTAACCATGAAAATAAGACAACCAAGCACAAAAACAAAAAAAAA
>PVIY010033406.1:0-28089 GCA_004026745.1 Myrmecophaga tridactyla
ATAGAATTTAGAACCATAATACCCTTAAAATGATAAGTTTTATATTAGATTAATTGGGGGTATAATTTCTCTGCTTTCCTTCCCCTCCCATACTTTTTAACCAACTCCAGCATTGACCCCACCTCACACACACATATGGATTTGGATTCCTGAGATTCTTTTAATTTAAATTTATGATCTAGACCTTGGTGTTCAAGTTTATATTAATTCATTTTTTGAATTTTACATGAATTATTGACATCAGAGTTTCTGAGATGATGAGGGAGTCTGCATTTGAAGGGAGTCAGGTGATTACACTCAAGATTGGCTTTTTCAGAAGTTAGAGTTTACCCTCCCCCAGTTTTCCTTCCACATTACTTATGCAATTTCAAAAGTGATTTTGTTTTTTTAAAGGAGTATCTGTGCCTGACTCCTCTGGTGAGTGAGAATAGCTGTTATTCTGGGTCATTGGCTAAAACTGTGTAACAGAAAGCTTTATACTGTGATAATGTCAGTTGTAAAGATCTCTTGGTAAATTTAAAAACTGTTCTTTTCAAGATGAAAATACACAGAAAAACTTTTTTTTACAAGCATAGAAAAATAATTCTTATCAATGCAGAAAATAAATTGACTTTACACTTGTACTGCTACTTCAAATAATTATAGAGTTCAAGTCTGTTCTAGTCTGTCAGCTATTGGAATGCAACACACCAGAGATAGATTGGCTTTTAATAAAAGGGGATTTATTTAGTTAAAAATGTATAGTTCTTCAGAGGAAAGGCAGCTAACTTTCAATTGAGGTTCTTTCTTATGTGGGAAGGCACAGTGTGATCTCTGCTGGCCTTTTCTCCAGGTCTCTGGGTTCCAACAACTTTCCCCAGGGTGATTCCTTTCTGCATCTCCAAAGGCCTGGGCTGAGCTGCAAGTACTGAGATGAGGCATGCTGAGCTGCTTGGGCTGTTCTACATTGAGCTCTTTAATCTAAGCTTCCAGCCAATTAAATCAAACATCATTCATTGCAGCAAGCATGCCTCCTAGCTGACTGCAGATGTAATCAGCAACAGATATTACTGTGGATATTGGCTCATGTCCACAGCAATAGAACTAGGCACCTTCACCTGGCCAATTTGACTCCTGAACCTAACCACCACAAAGTCCATTGTGCATGGATGAGGGAAAAACATCGTGTCTTCAGAAAAATAAAATGAAATTGAAAAGGCACTTAACCACTGAATCAAAGCAGCTAAAACCAGCAATCATTATAAATATCAGAACCTTGGCTACATCCTTCTGCCACAGTGGATTTTAGCATGTGTGCCGGTTTGAAAGAATGTATGTACCTTAGAAAAACCATGTTTTAATCCTAATCCCATTTTGTAAAGGCAGCCATTTCTTCTAATCCCTATTCAGTATTGTATGTTTGAAAATGTAATTAGATCATCTCCCTGGAGATATGACTCAATTAAGAGTGGTTATTAAACTGGATTAGCTGGAGATGTATCTCCACCCATTCATTTGGATCTTGATTAGTTTACTTGAATCCTATAAAAAAGGAAACATTTTGGAGAATGGGAGAGATTCTTAGAGAGCAGAATGGCATAGACATGAGAAGCAGATTGTCCACCTGCCAGTGACCTTTGAAAATGAAGAAGGAAAATGCCTCCCGGAGAGCTTCATGAAACTGGAAGCCAGGAAAGAAAGCTAGCGGATGATGTCATGTTCAACATGTTCCCTTCCAGCCAAGAGAGAAATCCTGACTGTGTTTGGCATGTACCTTTCCACTTGAGAAAGAACCCTGAACTTCATCGGCCTTCTTGAATCAAGGTATCTTTCCCTGGATGACTTAGATTGGACATTTGTATAGACTTACTTTAATTGGGACATTTTCATGGCCTAAAAGCTATTAACTTGCAACTTATTAAACTCACCTTTGTAAAAGCTGTTCTGTTTCTGGTATATTGCATTCTGGCAGTTAGTAAATTAGAACAACATGTGTGTTCAATGTTCTTGAAATTAGGGGTACATCAACCTCACTTTGCAAATTATTTTGCTATATAGAAAATTATGTGGTAGTTGAATGAAACTATGAAATATAGTATGGAATGATCTGTGTCTATGTTCATAAAGCAGCATAATTCAGAATTCTATTATAACTACAACTTTGTAGGCACCAATTCAGACTGTAAATTGAGGGAAAAAATAGGATGGAATCTGACTGTTGCATAATAAGGTTAGAATTTTCAGTTGCTTGGAAAGTGCATTTCAATATTACTGAAGAATTTAACCTCTAAGGTCTAATAGAGCCCAGTGAAACTTAGGAGAAACAGTGATGATGGTGCTCAGCAAAGATATTAGGTTTTCAGATGTTAGGTAAGCCATTTATCAGTAAACAGAAAGGGCTGATGTTAATTAAAGCTTTGATTTAGAAAAGAAAAAATGTTTTACACTATTAATTCTGTCATCCAGGGCATCTCTTTCAGGATTGGCAATATATTGCCAATTAAGAAGTCAGAATTATAAGGTTTGGGACCCAATTTACTCATTTGTAAAAATGGGAGCTAAAATATGATAACTTTTTATGTAGGAGTCTAATCAGTAGCTTGGAATCAAGAAATTTTAGGAAGATGAAAATGACCTTTCTCCATTTCATGCTTTCCCATTTACAAGGTGAAAGATGATAATGAAGTTAAAATGAAATAAGAATCTACTTACTGCTATCCACATTTATTAGGATGGTATTAGAAAGTAAGAAATAATTATGAAGTTCTTTCTTTAGAAAACTATACATGGTTGGAAACCTTTCTTTAAATGCTGGAATGAGCAGAATAGAGCAGATCCTAAAAAGATTGATTAAAAGCTCTGAAACCAGTGTGATGGTTTGAACTGTTGTGTACCCCAGAAAAGCCATGTTCTTTATTCCTCATTCAATATTGTTGCTTCCATGGAGATGTGACCTGCCCTGTTGTGGGTGGTACTATTTGATTAGGTGATTGATTTCCATGGAGATGTGTCTCTACCCATTCAAGGTGCAGGAGAGTCCTATAAGAGGGAAACATTTTGGAAAAAGCTTCAGTGCTAAAAAAGTCCACATAGCCAGAGACCTTTGGAGATGCAGAAATAAAATGCCCCCAGGAAAGCCATTTGTAGAAGCAAATAAAGAAAGTTAACAGATGTCACCATGGCCTTCCCAGCTGAGAGAAAAACCTTGAACTTCACTGGCCCTTTCTTTGGAGTTAAGGTTTCTTTCTCTTGATGCCTTAGTGTGAACATTTCTATATTAGAACTATAAACTTGCAACTTAATAAATTCCCTTTTTAAAAGCCATTCCATTTCTGGTATATTGCATTTTAGCAGCTTTAGCAATCTATAACAACCAGGCTCTCCCTCATCTTCACATTTAAACCACTAAAAACCATGGGATTATGGAATCAAGAGGATTTAGGCAAATGACCAGCCTTGCAAAGTATGCGGTGCTTCCTTAGAATAATCTCTACCACTGTGCTTTCTCAGTCTACTGTATACACACAATGAAGAACACAGTCTATACAAAAGTATAATTCTTATGCTTAGTGATTTCTACAATAAGCTGTTTTAATATTTGCCTGCTAATACTTGCCAACTTTCCTTCCAAGTTCTTCCAAATACTGCCCCAAAGGTGGAATAATAGTGCTCTAATGAATTGAAAAAATATATATTTATAAAGAGGAGTAGAAAAGTAGCAGAGACAATCTAAGAAACATGTGAGAACCAATAAAACATGAGTGAAAGTGATTTTTTGTGGTTACCTATAATCTGAATTACACATTTATAAGGTTATATAGGTGGTTACATGTATGACATTATAATTATGATGATACATAGTGTCATGGTCAGGTTCATGTGTCAACTTGGTCAATACCTATTTGTCTGGATGGGCAAGTGCTAGTCTGTCTGTTGTGATGAGGACATTTCATAGAATTAAATCATGATCACATCAGCTGCATCCACAGCTGATTCCATTTGTAATCAGCCAAGGGGAGTGTCTTCTGCAATGAGTGATGCTAGGTCTAATCACTGGAAGCCTTTTAAGGAGGAGTCAGAAGAGACAGGCTCTCTTCCTGCTTCTGCTGGCGAGGTGCTCCTGTGGAGTTCATCCAGACCCTCCATCAGAATTGTCAGCTTCACAGCCTGCCCTGCAGATTCTGGAATCTGCATTTGAACGGTTATGTGAGTCACTTTTATAAATTTTATATTTGCTAGTGTTTCCTGTTGATTCTGCTTCTCTAGATGACTCTAACTAATACAACTTGGTATCAGTAGTGATTCTTAAGAAACAGAATTTTAAAAATGGGTTTTTTATGAATGGTTTTCTACTCTGATTGGATTTGAAGGCACTAAGGACTCTTATTCACATAATCAGAATGACACTCTTAATCCGTGGAGTGAGTTGTTAAAAGAGATACTCAAAATATCACCATTTGCTTCTTTTAATGCTTCACTTGTATTAAGCCAGGCCCTGGGGGACAAAGATATTGACACCTTTACAGAGTTTTGTGGAAATAAGAGGTATGGAGATGTTGGCTGGTTATTGTTAGATACACCTGTATACATTAATGAGTGAAAGGTGTGGGTTTAAGGCTTCAAACGAGAAGCTTAAGCACCATCTGAAAGATGTAGACATTTCTATGAGTATCCTGAAGGAAAATCTTATTTCCTGTAGCTTTAGACTTGAGATCTCTGAAAATCAGACTCATAATCTTGTTAGAGTAGCAACTTTACAAAGTAAGCTGAAACTCAATCTTGCATGGTGTCTACCGTTAAAGTAAGGGCATTGATTGGAAAGGAGTGGGACACCAAAAAATGGGATGGTGACATATGGACTGATAATGATGTCAGGGGTGAGGTTGAAACCCTAGGTCATACTGAGTCTTCTCTAGATAACCCTGTAATAGTCTGCCCTGAGGACACAATTGCCCCACCTCCAGTCTGCCTTGAGGAGTTGGCCACCCAACCTCTACCTGAAGGGATTAGCCCTAGAGTGATCAATCCTGTTTTACCAGATGAAACTGAAAATGAATGCCCTGAAGCAAATGGCTTGAAAGATATTTCTAATTCTTTTCATGACCCACTCCCATCACCCCTCATCTCTTCCAGAACTATAACTAGACTAAAGTCCCAACAGACCCCTAAAGGTGAGGTACAAAGTATCACATATGAGGAGGTATGTTATACTCCAAAAGAACTGTGTGAGTTTTCCAATTTATATAGACAGAAAGCAGGGGAATATGTGTGGCAATGGATTTTAAGGGTGTGGGATAATGGTGGGAAGAATATAAGGCTGGGTCAGGTTGAATTTATTGATATGGGCCCACTAAGCAGAAATTCTGCATTCAGTGAAATAGCTCAAGGGTTTAGAAAATGCATTAACAATTTGTTTGGATGGTTGGTTAAAACATAGATCAAAACATATGTGGCTAACATAACCTGAGGTTGAAATGCCAGAACTTCCCTGGTATAATGTAGATAAGGGGATCCAGAGGCTTCATGAGATTGGAATGTTAGAGTGGATTTATCATGCAAAGCCTGCTCTTACACCCCAGGAATGTCCAGAGGATGCACCTTTCACCAGAACACTGAGAAATAAATTTGTGAGACTAGCACCATCATCCCTGAAGAGTTCTGTAGTTACACTTCTCTGTAGGTCAGATATCACTGTAAAAACTGCTATCACTGAGCTGGAATCCTTGAACAAAATGGGGATGACCAGATCCCAAGTTGGCAGAAGCCAGGCAGCAGCACTTAACCACCAAAGACAGGGTGAACATGGCTATTATAATAGAGAGCAAACTCAAAGCAGGAGTCAAAATTATATGACTTGCAGAGATTTCTGGCATTTGGCTAGTAAATCACGGGGTACCTAGAAATACAATAGATGGGCAGTCTACTAAATTCTTGCTTGAACTGTGTGGTAGTTAGATTCAGTTGTCAACTTGTCCAGGTGAAGATGCCTAGTTATGTTGCTGTGGACAATAACATGTGGATGGCATGTGAACCTCATCTGTTCCTGATTACATCTGCAGTTTGCTAGGAGGTGTGCCTGCTGCGATGAACGATGTTTGACTTAATTGGCTGGTGCTTAAATGAGAGAGCACAATGTAGCATAGCCAAAGCAGCTCAGCATGCTTCATCTCAGCACTAGCAGCTCAGCACAGGCCTTTCCTTTGGAGATGCAGGAAGAAATCACCCTAGGGAAAGTTGTTGGAACCCAAAGGCCTGAAGAGAAGGCCAGCAGAGACCATCCTGTGCCTTCCCATGTAAGAAAGAATCTCAGTTGAAGGTTAGCTACCTTTCCTCTGAAGAGCTAATGAAATAAATCCCCTTTTACTAAAAGCCAATCTGTCTCTGGTGTGTTACATTTTGGCAGCTAGCAAACTAGAACAAGCTGTATTTAAAAAAAAGAGTTCTACATCAAATGAACAGAAATTTAACCTGAATTACAAAAGCACAGAGTCACAGTCCCTTAATCAATTTCCAGAGTTGAGACTTCATAAGAGTTTACAGACCCAGAGTCCCTTGAATGAAGGGGAGGCCAGGTCATTTTGGGGGAGAATGCTGTTACACTGTCAAAAATTTATACTGTTAATCTTCCTCCCAGCCTTCCACAAGGAGACCGTGGGCTTTTACCAGGGTAACTGTGCATTGGGGAAAAGGAAATGATCAGATATTTTGGGGGATTGTTAGACACTGCTTCAGAAGTGACATTAATTCCAGGGGACACAAAATGTCACTATGGTCCACCAGTCAGAGTGGAGGCTTAAGGAGGCCAAGTGATCGATGCAGTTTTAGCTCAGGTCCATCCCACAGTGGGTCCAGTGGGCCCCTGGACACATTCTGTAGTTATTTCCCCAGTTCAAAGAATGTATAATTGGAATGGATATACTGAGCAACTGGCAGAATCCCCACATTGGTTCTCTAACTCATGCAGTGATGGCTATTATGGTGGGAAAGGCCAGGTGGAAGCCACTAGAACTGCCCCTACCTAGCAAAATAGTATATCAGAAGCAATACTGGATTCCTGGAGGGATTGCAGAGATTACTGCTACTCTTAAGGACTTGGGAATGCATGGATGGTGATTCCCACCACATTCCCATTCAACTCTACTATTTGGTCTGTCAGAAAACAGATGGGTCTTGGAGGATGACAGTGGATTATCAAAGCTCAACCAGGTGGTAACTCCAATTTCAGCTGCTATTCCAGCTCTGGTATCATTGCTTAAGCAAATCAATACATTCCCTGGTACCTGGTATGCAGCTACTGATATGGCAAATTTTTTTTCTCAATAGCTGTTAGTAAGGACCACCAGAAACATTTTGCTTTCAGCTGGCAAGGTCAGCAATACACTTTCACTGTCCTACCTCAGGGGTATATCAACTCTCCAGCCCTATGTCATAATCTTGTCTGCAGGGACCTTGATCATTCCCCCCCACACACACAAGACATCACACTGATCCATTATATTGATTATGTCATGTTGAATGGACCTAGTGAGTAAGAAGTAGCAACTACTCTAGATTTACTGGTAAGGCATTTGTGTGTCAGAGGATGGGAGATAAATCCAACAAAATACAAGGCCCTTCCACCTCAGTGAAATTTCTAAGTGTCCAGTGGTGTGGGGCATTTCGAGATATCCCTTCTAAGGTGAAGGATAGTTTGCTTCATCTGGCCCCTCCTGTGACCGAAACAGAGGCACAAGACCTAATTAGTCCCTTTGGATTTTGGTGACAACATATTCCTCATTTGGGCGTGCTACTCTGGCCCATTTGTCAAGTGACCAGAAAAGCTGCTAATTTTGAGTAGAGAGCTGAACAAGAGGAGGCTCTGTGACAGGTCCAGGCTGCTGTACAAGGTGCTCTGCCACTTGGACCATATGATCCAGCAGATCCAATGGTGCTGGAAGTGTCAGTGGCAAATAGAGATGCTGTTTGGAGCCTTTGGTGGGCCCCTATAGGAGAATCACAATGCAGACCCTTAGGATTTTGAAGCAAAGCCTTACCATCTGCTGCAGAAAACTACTCTCCTTTTAAGAAACAGCTTTTGACCTGCTACTGGGCCTTAGTAGAGACTGAACGCTTAACCACGGGCCACCAAGCTACCATGAGACCTGAATTGCCTAAAATGGAAATGGTGTATATGAGATAGAGCCAGAGCAGGTCCTCAAGACACATGTAAGTTACATGACGAAGTGGACCAAATGCCCATTGTTTCCACTCCTGCCACATAACCTTCTCCTTCCCAGATCAGATCTATGACCACTTGGGGAGTTCCTTACACTGAATTGACTGAGGAGAAGAAAATTCGGGCCTGGTTTACAGATGGATAGTTCAGCATGATATGTGGGTACCACCAAAAAGTGGACAGCTGTAGCACTACAACCCCTTTCTGAGGTGTCCTTGAAGGACAGTGGTGAGGGGAAATCCTTCCATTGGGCAAAACTTTGAGCAGTGCACCTCATTGTTCATTTTGCTTGGAAGGAGAACTGTCCAGATGTGCGTCTGTTTACTGACTCATGGGCTGTTGCTAATGGTTTGGTTGGATGGTCAGGGACTTGGAAAGATAATAATTGGAAAATTGGTGACAAAGAGGAATTGGAAGAGGTATGTGGATAGACCTTTCTGAGTGGCCTAAAAACATGAATATATTTGCATCCCATATGAATGTACACCAGAGGGTGACTTCAGCAGAGGAAGGTTTGAAAAATCAAGTGGATAAAATGACCCATTCTGTGAATACCAATCAGCTTCTTTCTCCAGCAATTCCTGTCATTGCCCAGTGGGCTCATTAACAAAGTGGTTATGGTGGCAGTGATGGAGGTTATGCATGGGCTCAGCAACATGGACTTCCACTCACCAAGGCCAACCTGGCTATGCCACTGCTGAGTGCCCAATCTGCCAGCAGTAGTTCCACACTCAGCCCAATATGGCACCATTTCCTGAGGTGTTCAGCCAGCTACATGGTGGCAGGTTGATTACATTGGATCACTCCCTTCATGGAAGGGGTAGCAATTTGTTTTAATTGGAATAGACATATACTCTGGATATGGGTTTGCTTTCCCTGCATGCAATGCTTCTGCCAAAACTACCATCCATGGGCTTACAGAATGCTTTATCCATCATCATGGTATTCCACACAACATTGCTTCTGATCAAGGAACACACTTCACAGCAAACGAAGTGTGGGAATCGGGACATGTTTATGGAACTCTCTGGTCTTACCATGTTCCCTATCATCCAGAAGCAGCTGGATTGATAGAATGGTGGAATGGCCTTTTGAAAACTCAATTACAGTGCCAACGAGGTGGCAATACCTTGAAGGGCTGGGGTAATGTTCTCCAGGAAGCTGTATATGCTCTGAATCAGCATCTGCTGTATGGTGCTTTTTCTCTCATAGCCAGGAATCATGGATCCAGGAACCATGGAGTGGAAACGGGTGTGGTACCACTCACTATTACCCCTATGATCCACTAGGAAATGCTTTGCTTCCTTTCCCTGCGACCCTGAGCTCTGCTGGTCTATAGGATTTAGTTCCAAAAGGTGGAGTGCTTCCACCAGGAGAAACATCAGTGATTCCATTGAACTGGAATCTAAGACTGCCACCTTGTCACTTTGGGCTACTCAAGCCCCTGAATCAACAAGCCAAAAAGGGGATTATATTATTCTCTGGAGTGATTGACCCTGACTATCAGGGGGAAATAGGACTGCAACTACATGATAGAGAAGAATTTTCTTGGAATTTAGGAGATCCCCTACGGTCTCTTTTACTTCTACAATACCCTGTGATTAAAATCAATGGAAAGCTGCAATAACCCAATCTAGGCAGGACTATCAATGCCTCTGAAGCTTCAGGAATGAAAGTTTGGGCCACCCTACCAGACAAAGAACCACGGCCAGCTGAAGTGCTTGCTGAGGGTAAAGGAAACATGGAATGGGTAATGGAAGAAAGTAGTGATAAATATGAACTGTGGCCACGTGATCAGTTACAGAAATGAGAATTGTAATGCCATTTGGTTCATGTTATACTATTTAAGTTGTAAGATATCAAGTCTTAGAATGAATATTACCCAAAGACTTGCACTCTATTCTGGAGAGATTTAATGTGTTTCCAGTTATATGCAGGACAGCTGAGTATTGGTAGGTGAAAGAAAAAAAAGTCTTTTATTGTTTTTTATTTAGAAATTAGGTATGGTTTAAGGTGATTTGTATAGTTGCCAAGTTGACAAGTCATGGTCTGTCATGGTCAGATTCATGTGTCAACTTCACAAATGGAAGTACCTGTTTCTCTGGATGGGCAAGTGATGGCCTCTCTGCTGTGATGAGGACATTTCATAGAATTAATTCATGATCATGTCAGCTGCATCCATTTGTAATCAGCCAAGAGGAGTGTCTTCTGCAATGAGTGATGCTTAATCTAATCACTGGAAGCCTTTTAAGGAGGATTCAGAAGAGACAGCCTCTCTTCTGCTTCAGCCAGTGAGCCTCCAGTTCATCCAGACCCTCCATTGGAATCATTGGCTTCATAGCCTGCTCTACAGATTCTGGACTGTGCATTTCCATGGTTACATGAGACACTTTAATAAATTTTATATTTGCAAGTGTTTCCTGTTGATTCTGTTTCTCTAGAGAACACTAATTAATGAACATAAAGATTCATCCTTCCTAGCAATAGCATCTGATTTCTAATCAATGTCACTATATATTTCCAAGTTATTCTGTCTGAAACTTGGATTTTGGAAACATTCTGTGGCAAAATGTAAATACAGTGCAATTCCTCTGCAAAGAGAAAGTGAAACAATTTATAAAGTATTGAGGAATCATGAAATTCATGAAAATGTTCGAGAACTGCAAAGTCAATTACAGTGAAGTAGTATTTGCAAGCTTTGTGGCATGGTTAGTACTTCAAGGGAAAATGAATTGAATATCAAAGAGTAAATGAAGCTACAAGAAGAAAAAATTAAGATCCTGGAAATTTTTCAGAAATAAAAATGTATGATCTGGGCCACGGTGGCTCAGCAGACAGAGTTCTTGCCTGCTGTCCAGAGACCTGGGTTCATTTCCCAGTGCCTGCCCACGCAAAAAAAACAAAAAAATTTAAAAAGTATGATCATGTTTTAAAATTCAAACATAAATAAAGGATTTTAAGCAATACTGTTATATAATTTGGTAGGAGAAAATGTTGCAAAATTTATAATATTTCATTAATTACTTATTACTTTTATTAAACATATTTTCTGCTGTCAAATTTATGAATGTTACAAAAATAATACAAACCTTATACAGAGAATTCCAACTTACTGCTTTATCTCCAGGTATATGGAGCCACCAATTTAAAAACTTTACCACACTTGTCATATCACTTTATCTATCTATCTAGCTAGCTAGCTGTTTTCTGAGCACTTGAATGCAGGCTTGGCAATTAATATTGTCATGTACAATTTATACAAATAAGGATGTTCACCCACATTGTTGCAGGCAGTGCCTGTTTGTTAAAAGGCAGCAGGTAGGCTGTCTTCTCAGGCCACTTCCTGTTGAAAAATCTCCCAGGCCCTTAGGATGGTCAATAAGCAGGATAAGAGAAGTCCACGTGAAGACCCCACCCCGCCCCAAACACTCATCCACTTCTGTAAACCCCGCTTTCTGCCCTTCTAGATTTAAACCAGCCAATCATTTACCTTGTCTTTAACATGTTACCCTGTCTATAAAAACTGATGCTAACCTTTTGTTTGGGGCTCAGATTTTCAGAGGCTACTGGGCTGAGCCCTATGGCCATAGACAATAAAACCTACTTCCTGAAACTTCAGAGCCTTGACCCGTTTGTTCTGTTTCCATGTAACATTCCAGGAGGCTTGAATCCTTGTCCCTGTTTGTGCAACAATATAACCACCTTAATTGCAGTTAAATTCAAGAAATTTAATGTTTGTATAAAGTTACAGTCTTTATTCCATTTTCTCATATGTCCTAATGAAGTCCCCTTAGGCCTTTTTTCCTTCTTTCCTAGATCTCATCCAGGTTCATATATTGCATATAATTATCATTGCCTCTTTAGTTGCTCTTTCTTTTTTTTATATAAATGGTGGGAACATATATGCAATATAAACATTCTCATCTCAACCACTCCCAAGCACACAATTCAATGGGATTAAACTCATTCACTATGTCACAGTATCCTCAGCACCTTCCATTACTGAAACTTTACCATTATCCAAACAGAAAGTATCTATGCCTGTTATGCATTAATTACCCTGCTCTCCTAAGCAAGAAAACTATACTCAAATTTCTATCTCTATGGGCTTCCAATTTTCTGGAATTTTCTTGGGGTCTTCATGGGGCTTAACTATCCTAAAGTTATAAAATTCTCCTTTATTTCAGTACCAACTTAATTTTAGTAATATAAACAATATTCCTATTTTTCTGTGGTTTTTGTCACAAATCAAAGGTTTATAGAGTATGAGTCCAAAACCACTGATTTGTAATTTCACTATTGCATTTGTCTTTTAGATTCTATAAGCAGTAAAAAGTAGAGTTACAAACCAAAAATACCATAGGACAGCGTTGATGTATACCCATGTGTTACCATAACCAGAGATCTCTATTTCTTTTTGAGGTTTTGATCTATTATCTATTGTCCTTTCTTTTCACCTTCAAAACACACTTAATCATCTCTTGTTGGTATAGTATAGTGGGAATGAGCGCTCTCTGTTTTTGTTTATTTGGAAATGTCTTAATCTCCCCCTCATTTTTGAAATGCAGTTTTGCCAGAGATAGAATTCTTGGCTGACATCTTTTTGCTTCCAGCACTTTAAATGTGTCATCCCATTGCCTTCTTGTCTCCATGGTTTCTGATGAGAAATCCACAGTTAATCTTACTGAGGCTTTCTTGTATATGACACATTTCCCTTGTGGCTTTACAATTGTCTCTTTCTTTTTGATATTTGACAGTTTGATTATAAGATGTGACTGAGTTTATTTGGGTTTGTCCTGGTGAGTTGTTGAGCATCTTGGATGTGCACATACAGATTTTTCATTAAATTTTGGAATTTGGAATATTTGGAATTAAAATATTCTCTTTCCTCCTTTCTCTTTTTCTGCACCTTCTGGTACTCCCACAAAGTGTACAATAGTATGCTTGACAGTGTCCCAAAGTTTCCTCAGCTTCTGTTTGGTTTTCTTCACTCTTCATTCTGCTCCTCAGACTGGATGACTTCAATTGTCCTATCTTCAACCCCTCTCTGATTCTTCTGCAAACTTCAATTTGCTCTTGAACCCCTCTAGAGAAAGTTTAATTTCTACTATGGTGGTCTTTAGCTCTGTTTGGTCCCTTTTCATAACTTCTATCTCTATATTTATATTCTTTTGTGCTCATCAATCATTTTCCTGATTTTACTTAGTTCTTTATCAATGTCATCTTCTAGGACTTTGAGCGTAAATAAAGCAATTTCATTAAAAAAATTGTATGGTATATTTCATATCTGTTCCTTCACTTTAATGGCTTCTAAATGCATTAGTCTTCTCTGCTGCTTGGGCCTCTGCTTCTGTTACTTTGTATATTTTGTCACTTTTTTTCCAAGCCTGGACATTTTGATATTTTAATGTGTTATCACTGAAACTCTAAGGTATCTGCTCTTTACTCATATATCCAGCTGATGTTATGACAGAGATTTCCTTGAATGCCAGGAAATAACTAACTAACTAACTAACTAACTAACTAACTAACTAAATAAATAAATAAATAAATAAATAAATAAATAAATAAATAAAAGGAAGAAGGGAAAAGAAAACACCTTTCACAGTCTTTGCTGATTGATGTGACCTGTGTGAGTGATCTCCTTAGAGTTTAACCATACAATGGGGTTAGAAAATCATCCCAGGCTGAAGTATAACAGTCTCCAGGATCCTTTCTACAAGTGTGTCTTGCCTTGGGCATGAGCATATGGCCATAGAAATTGCCACAGTTTATACAGTTTTGAATGCCACTTTTACCTAGTAAACGGTTTCCTCATGGTCCCAGGCACAGCAGTATCTCTTAAAAACAGAGATCCCTTGACCGAAGTAGCACAATTTAACTGCTCTCCCATAGCATTCTGCAGGAGAGCTCAAAGAGCTGCCTTCTATGCACAGAACAGGTCCTGGGATGGTGAGGGGATGACAGAGGGGCCTGGTAGGACACCATGAGATCCTATAGCATTTATATTGTCTTTTTCTTGATTTGGTGCTCACCCTGCTATTGCAGTTAATTGTTTTCTGGAGCTTTTAGAGGGATGCTTCTGTATGTTCATAAAAGATTATTACATTTAGGATTTTACTGTTTGAATCCAATTATAGATAACATTTTGTTCGATATTAAAAAGACACATTTATCCACTGTTGGTGGGAATGTAAAATGGTACAACTGCTGTGGAAGGCAGTTTGGTGGTTCCTCAGGAAGCTAGTATAGAATTGCCATATGATCCAGCAACCCCATTGCTAGGGATTCAGAGGACACATGAAAGCAAGGTCACAAACAGACATTTGCACGCCAGTGGTTACAGAAGCAGTATTTACAATTACCAAGAAATGGAAATATCCCAAATGTCCATCAATGGATGAGTGGATAAACACGCTGTGGTATATATATATATGATGGAATATTATGTAGCTGTAAAACAGAATAAAGTCATGAAGCACGTAACAGCGTGTATGAACCTTGAGGACATTATGATGAGTGAAATTAGCCAGAAACAAAGAAAAAATACTGTATGGTCTCACTGACATGAACTAACATTAATGAGTGAACTTGGAGAAATAGGTTGAGAACACACATTATCAGGAAATCGAAATATGGTAGAGATTGGGCAATTGGTGTTGAAGGAATACAGATTGTGAAACAAGATTGTAAAAATTCAGATATGGATAGCACAATACTACCTGATTGTAGCACAATAATGTAAGT
Organism: Myrmecophaga tridactyla; assembly: GCA_004026745.1. Lineage (NCBI taxonomy): Eukaryota > Metazoa > Chordata > Mammalia > Pilosa > Myrmecophagidae > Myrmecophaga > Myrmecophaga tridactyla. Next base: position 14,942 of record PVIY010033406.1, read on the forward strand.
ACACTGAATGAAGCTGAATGTGAGTATTATTGAGGCAGAAAGGCTGGAGGCACATTTGAAATTAGAAGGTAAGATAGAGGATAAAGACTGAGATGGTATAATTTAGGAATGCCTCGAGTGTACAATGATGGTGATTAAATGTACAAATTAAAAAATGTTTTTGCAGGAAGAAGAACAAAGGAATGTTAATATTGAATGATGTTGAAAATAGATGGTATATGGGAAAAAGTACAATCAATGTAAGCTAGGGTCTATAGACACCAGTTACAGTGTAATAGGCTTTCGCTGAATGTAACAAAGGTATTATGCCAAAACTAAATGTCAACAGGCAAGGGGATTGGGAAAGGGGTACAGATTCTTTGTGGAAGAAAAGGAAATGTCTTCAGGTAGAGTATGATAGTGAAGGTATGTCTATACACTTACGCTGGATTGTATGATATGTGAATGAAACTATTTAAAAATGGTCAGAGAGAAACAAGTGCTAGAGAAAATGCAGAGAAAGAGATGTACCTATTCAGTGCTGACAGGGAAATGAGAGGCGCAGCCCCTTGAAGAACAGTGTGTTGGTGCCACAGGAGGCTAAGGATGGCTTTGCTATATGATCCTGAAACCATTGCTCAGTATATACCTGGAGGAACTAAGTGTGGAGGCACAAATGGATATTTTCTGAAATGAGACAAAAATTGTATTTTTATTTTTTAGGTGGATTCTGAAACATTTTTTTTTCTTTTTGCTATGTTCTGTGAAATTTGATTCCCCTTGAAGTAAGTTCACTCTAAGTGTCCCTTTTAAAATACCAATTTCTATAATCAGGAAGATTTCACTTTAAGGAAGAGCTCTTGCATACTGCAATTTTTATACAAAAGCAAATACCATACCCTTATTAAAGAAAGCTGCTTAAGGCAATGAAGCAACAAATGTAGACAAAACATTCTAAGGCAGAACATATTCTGTAATAGTATGTTCTTTCCAAAATGCTGTTCACTGTCCGTTTCAATTGCAGGGAAGTCATTTGAAGTAATTCTTATATCTGAAGGAGAAGTTGAGTATGCTTTTATCTGCAAGCCTTGCTGTACTATTGTTATTGTTGTCTTTATCTTCCTTGTTGTTTCTGTTGTTTGGTCCACGTGAAGAAAAGGCTAATGGGCAACAAACTCAGAGAATTGGGAAGTGGCTAAATGCCACACAATCATTGCTTCATGCGTAGACTTTGCTTCAAAATATCCTATGGTTTTTCAATATGGTGAAACTGTTTCAATTAATTAATGCTTTTAAACTTAAAAATATTGTAATTGATGCAATTAGGAAAACAAAAATAATCATGATTATACACTTGAAAACTAAAGATAAATACTGAAACAAGACTGAATATAGTTGACAAGTTCTGCCGAGTAAAATTTCAGAGAAGTTTGAACAACTATTGTACAATTGCTTTCTTCATAAGAGAAAGAGTGAGTTGGGAAAGCAGTTGCTTATAAAATAGGAAGAAATATTGCTTTTATGTATTTATTATAAAATAATGCAGCATAAAATAACAGCGTTCAGTTTCATTGCCAGTTTGCATTTGGTTATATAAGTATACACAGTGTATTTGCCATTAAGATTAAATGTCTCAAATTTTGTAGAATCACTAACATTTGAGCTAATCTTCTCATAATAATACAGAATGATAATTTTAAGAGTTTTTTTTTTATCTCACTCATGTTTTTTAAAATGAGAGAAAAGACATTTTGTTTCCATTTATTATTGGGCGGGACAAGGTGGCTCAGCAGGCAGAGTTCGCACCTGCCATGCCAGAGATCCAAGTTCGATTCCCGGTGCCTGCTCATGCAAAAAAAAAAAAAAAGAAAGAAAAGAAAAAATATTATTGTACAATTTTTCAGAGAGATTAGATGAAACTCAATGCACAACTAAACTCAATTTAGCTAGAAAAATCTAAAATTTCTAGCATTTTTTCAAAACAATGTAAATAGAAAGCACATAATTTATTAAAATGAAAATATACCAATATATCAACTGCAGTACATAATAATAGTTTACTTAAAATTATAAAATTTGTTGATAGTTCTATTGATTATGTGAAAAATCTTTTTTGAAGGGAGAATACACAGTAGATTATAGGAGCATTGTGAAAGGAAAACATTTATTTATAGAATAATAGGTTTGAATTTCCCTTATATAGAAATCTGTCATTAAAGAACTATAGTAATGACAATAAAATTAAAAATGGAAAACAAAGTAGGTGGATCAATGGAAAAACAATCAGCTAAAGCTATATTGATATTTCAAATTAGACGATTTGAATTTCCTGCCAATTGGTGCTTCATTTTGTTTAATGCTCAAGCCTAATCTAATACAATTCTTTTCAGTACGCTCTGTTTTCCCATGGTGGTTTCTATTTTAATGCCATTGGGACATATAAGCAATTTGCATAGTGATATTTTATTGACTGCAGTTATTAAAGTTTCAAAACTGGAAAATAAAATTTTAAGTCTATGAAATTATTCTCTTTATGCTCCTAAAAAATTCAGAGTAATTAAGTACATTGTCTAGCAATATTTATGCACCTTTACTCAGTAACAGTCTATGAATTTGCAAAATATATTGCTTCATCTCTCAATATGAGGAATTTGGATGTGGTTATATAGTAATTAATAACAGTTTATTTTCCACATTATTGCTTTCAAGTTTCTTGTGTTGTAGTTAATATAAGGGGTATAGAACTATTTACATCTTTTAAATTGATGGCTCCTATTTTGGACAATGGTCTAATTTTTTTAAAATAGATTTTTATTATTTCAAAACTAATTTATGTATATGGCAGAAACATTAAAATTAACATTAGCAAAAATAAGAAAATTAACACTGAGCACTTTTAGAACAACCAGAAACCATTACTATCTTTTTTCAGGGACTTATTATTTCTCTACTATACAAATTGAAATTTATTTATAAAAATAAAAATTTATGACAAAATATAGCTATAGCATATTTTCAAAAAGCTTTATAGTTGTATATTATTTTTCATATTAAATATCATCTTAGATCATAATATATTTAAAATGTAAATATTTAAATGAACCTCTGATTGATGCCACCTGGGAGAATCTGAGTCTCATTGTCTTAAGTTCTGCGACTTCATGGAAGAGTTTGAAAATAAATTAACCATATTAAATTATATGGGCATAACATAATTTAGTTTACAAACCTTCTGTTCTTGAGTATTATATTTTTAAAATATCTATACCCCTTGCTATAATGGAATGTACACTTTCTTTCATCCAATTATTGCACATTTCACTCATAGCCTTTGTATACATTCTATTAAGTGGAAAACAATGAATCTGATAATATGAGGGTTTAGGGGCTTTGACATATATTACTAAATTACTCTCTAGCATAATTGTAAATAAGTTCTTATCATCTTTAAATTGAGGTATTACTATTTTACTGAAGCATATATTGGATGAGGGTGTCCACTACTCTCACCCTTAAAAACAATTATTTTAATGGCAAAATTTATTTTTTTGATGGTGGTGTGCATGGGAAGATATTACCCCATTGTTATTTTTATTTTTATTCTAGTCCTCTTATAATTGCTTCAACAGTGGTGATTGGGCACATATAGGTTTTCCTTTCCAGATAAACAGATGATGATGATGATGATGACAACAATAAGGATAACAGACAGACCATCTATTCTATATAAACACATACATATGTATACAATATATGTATGCTTAAATATTGGAAATGATTTGATTTAATACATAGGTAGTGCTTCATGAATTAGCTCTTCAACCATCTGAATCAAAAATATTTAACATCCAGATTTCAGTCCTCAAAATACACTTGCAAGATTATACACTCAGAGTGACAGGAATTATATTTTTTCTCTCCTAAATGATGCATATGCATGGGAGAATTCTAGAACCATTAACAAAATCTATCCCTGCCCATACAAAATGTGCACCAGAACTTAAAAGATAAAAAAGCAAAATACAATGTTTTAGGTATAATATAATGTTGATAATTTGAAAATCCATGCACAATAAATTGTATATTATTGGTATTACCTAGCTTGTTGAACACAGAAAATTCTTTTTTTTCACTTTTTTGGATCATGCATTTATTTTTGAATAGGTATTACATTCACATGCTTTAAAATTAGAAAGGCACAAAAAGGCATGGAGTAACAAGTCTATTTCCTACCTCATTCTTCACTTACCCCATCTTCCTCCTTTGAAGCAACCAATGGAATTAGCTTGCCATAGGCCTACTTATTATTAGTTTCAGGGGTTTATACAGGTGTTTGAGAACTCAGATTTTAAAGGTTCTCCAAAGAATCTTCTGACAGTCCAGCAAAAACAATAACAATTAATTAAAAAATAACTGGAGTTATTTTTAGATGATTTCAGAAGTCAAATTATGATATATTAACTTTTTGTAAGAAATAACCTTAAGACACATTTAGCTCAAAGTCTAGCAGTCTTTGTTTATCATTCATTATACAAATATATATTGAATAAATAAGTTTCTAAAAATCTTAAACCGAACAAAACCGTCTTCTGGCTTCATGGAGTTTTTAGTCTAGTAGTGGAAACAAAAATTCACCAAAATAATCTTATGATTACACTTTCAGTGCAATGTGGTAGAAGCAAATGGAGCTGAAGTAGGTAGGTCAGAGGATTTCTTGAAGTTGGAAACCAGAACTGAGGTTAGAAGGATGAGGATTGGAGTTGCTTTCCAGACATAGAACAAAGCCTGTGCAAAGATTGTGGGGGGAAGATGATGATAAGGAGAAGGTACTGGAAGAGGCAAGTGTGGCTGAAGCAGAGGGTACAAGATGGAAGGTGACATGAGAGGTAGAGAGGAGGACAAGGTACTTGACAATTCAAATCCTGATTAGTTAAGAGATTTTGTTGAAGAGAATGGGAAGACTGTACTATTATTTATTTAGATAAGTTGTAAGTTGATGGAAGTCATATAAAAATACAGCATTCCTTTATACCGTCCTATTGTTGACATTTTGCATTAGTGTGGCCCTTTTATTACAATTGAAAGAATATTAAAATAGTTCTCTTAAGTATAGTCCATAGTATGTATTAGGTGCATTTCCCCCATATAACACCCTACTATAAATATCTTGTATTAGTGGCATACATTTATTATAATTTATGAAAGATCATTTCTATATTTGTACTATTAACCCCAGTCCACCTCCCATAGTTACACTCACAAAACATGCTACCATAACCATTACCCTTTTCCAAAGCTTTAAAATCAATCTAAATAAAAATTCTGAATAAATTAAGCATCATCTTCCTATTCTCTACTTCTAATTCATCCCCTGGTAACCTATAGTCCAGATTCTAACTCGATGAGTTTGCTTATTATAATTAGCTCATATCAATGAGATCATACAATGTCCATCTTCTTGTGTCTGACTTACTTCACTCATCATGATACCCTCAAGGATCATCCATGTTGTCACCTGCATCAGGACTTCATTCCTGTTTTACAACTATAATATCCTATTGTATGCATATACCACATTTTGTTTATCCATTCACTGGGTTGCTTCCATCTCTTGGCAATTGTGAATAATGATGTCAAGAACATCAGTGTGAAAATGTCTGTTTGATTCCCTGCTTTCAATTCTTCTGGGTGTATACCTAATGATGGGGTTTCTGGGTCATATGGTAATTTTGTATTTAACTTCCTGAGGAACTACCAAACTGCCTTGCACAGTGGCTGAATTGTTTTATATTCCCACCAGCAATGAATGAGTGTTCCTATTTCTTCCAATGCTCTCTGACATTGTACTTTTCTTTTTGTTTAATAGTAGCCATTCTAGTAGGTGTGAAATGATGCCTCATTGTGGTTTTGATTTGCATTTCTTAGTTTAATGCCATTGGTTAATATATGCATAATTGTGCTAGTGCCATGCTATTTTCACCGTGATAGCTTTGTAATATGTTTCAAAGTCAGGAAATGTGAATTCTCCAACTACATTACTCTTTTTCAAGATGTTTCATAGCTTTTCAAGGCCTCTTGCCCTTCTAAGTAAATTTTATAATTGACTTCAATTTCTTTAAAGAAGGCTGTTGGAATTTTCATGGGGATTGCATTGAATCTGTAAATCAATTTGGGTAGAATTGGCATCCTAAAGATATTTACTCTTTCAATCTATGAACATCATATGTCCTTCTATTTATATAGATCTTTGTTGAGTTCTCTTAGCAATGTTTTATAGATTTCTACATACACGTCCCTTACATCCCTGTGGTTAAATTTATTTCTAGATGTTTGATTATTTTAGTGGCTACTGTAAATGGAATTTTGTCTTGATTTCTTTACTGGATTGTTCATTGCTAGTGTACAGAAACACTACTAAGTTTGGCAGGTTGTTCTTGTACCCTATCACTTTGCTGAATTTGTTTATTAGTTCTAATAGCTTCGTTGTAGATTTTGGGGACTTTCTATAGATAGCATCATGTCATCTGCAAATAGTGAAAGTTTTACTTCTTCCTCTTCAATGTGGACTCTTTTTATTTCTCTTTCTTGCCTAAATGTTCTGGTTAGAACTGCCAGTAACAACAGTGAACATGAGCATCCTTGCTTGTTCCAGATCTTAGAGGGTGTTATGGTGTCATTTGTTCTAACTGGAATAGACACATACTGTGGATATGTCTATATTTGCTTTCCCTGCATGCAGTCCTTCTGCCAAAACTACCATCTGTAGGCTTACAAAATGCCTGATCCATCATCATGGTATTCCTCACAGCATTGCTTCTGATCAGGGATCACAATTCACAGCAAATGAAGTGCAGGAATGGGCACATGCTCATGGAATTCTTTGGATTACCATGTTCCCCATCATTCAGGAGCAGCTGGAGTTATAGAACGGTGGAATGGCCTTTTGAAAACTCAATTACGGTGCCAACTAGGTGACAATACCTTGAAGGGCTGGAGTAATGTTCTCCAGGAAACTGTGTTTGCTTTGAATCAGCATCCACTGTATGGTTCTGTTTCTCCCATAGCCAGGGTCCATGGGTCCAGGAACTAAGGTATGTAAATGGGAGGGGCACCACTCACTATTTCCCCTAGTGATCCACTAGGGAAATTTTTGCTTCCTATTCCTTCGACCCTGAGCTCTGCTGGTCTACAGGTTTTAGTTCCAAAAGGGAGAGTGTTTCCACCAGGAGAAACACAATGATTCCATTGAACTGGAATCTAAGACTGCCACCTGGTCACTTTGTGCTACTCATGTCCCTGGGTCAACAAGCCAAGAAGGGGATTACATTACTGGCTGGAGTGATTGACCCTGGCTATCAGGGGGAAATAGGACTGCAGCTATACAATGGAGGTAAAGAAGAGTTTTCCTGGAATGTAGGAGATGTCCTAGGGCGTCTTTTAGTACTACCATGCCCTGTGATTATAATCAATGGAAAACTGCATCAACCCAATCCAAGCAGGGCTACCAATGGCTCTGAAACTTCAGGAATGGAGGTTTGGATCACCCCCCCCAGGCTAAGAATGACAGCCAGCTAAAGTGCTTGCTGAGGGTAAAAGGAACATTGAATGGGTAGTGGAAGAAGATAGTGATAAATATGAACTACGGCCACATGATTAGTTACAGAAATGAGGACTGTAATGCCATTTGGTTCATGTTATACTATTTAAGTTGTAAGATATCAAGTTTAAGAATGAATATTACCCAAGGACTTGCTCTCTGTTCTGGAGAGATTTAATGTGTTTCCAGTTATACGCAGGACAGTTGAGCGTTGTTAGGTGAAAGAAAAAAAATGTGTCTTTTATTGCTTTTTATTTAGAAATCAGGTATGGTTTAAGGTGATGAGTATAGCTGCCAACTTGACGAGGGTGGACTGTCATGGTCAGGTTCATATGTAAGCTTGGCTAGGTGGTGGTACCTGTTTGTCTGGTTGGGCAAGTGCAGGCCTGCCTTGCTATGAGGACATTTCAGAGAATTAAATCATGATCACATTGGCTACATCCACAGTTGATTCCATTTGTAATCAGCCAAGGGAAGTGTCTTCTTTTTAAATTTATTGAGACTGGTTTTACAACCCAACATGGGATTTATTCTGGAAAGTTGTCCATGTGTTTTTGAGAAAAATTCATATCCTGTTATTTTAAGTTATAGTGTTCTGTATATGTCTATTACGTATATTTCATTTATCATATTGTTCAAGTCCTCTGTATCCTTATTGATCTTCTGCCTAGATGTTCTATCTATTGAAAAGAGTAATATGTTAGAGTCTTCAACTGTTACTGTAGATGTGTCTATTTCTTACTTCAGTTTTGCCAGTGTTTGCCTCATAAATGTTAGGCCACTGTGGTTTGGTGCATAAATAGTTATGATTGTTATTCTTCTTGGTGGATTGACCCTGTTATTAATAATGACATTCTAGGACCATTATAATGGCTTTTGACAAACTCTATTTTGTCTAAAACAAGTTTAGCTACTGTCTCACTCTTTTGTTTATTATTTTCGTGGATTATCTTTCTTCTGTCCTTTTGCTTTCAACCTATTTCAGTTTGGTAGTCTAAGTTGAGTCTCATATTAATTAATCATGAATTTTTATCCATTTTAGAAATCTATGTCTTATGATCAGGGGTTCAATCAATTAAAATAAATCATTGTTAAGGGAGCAATTACTTCAGCAATTAGGTACATTAGTTTTAATAAGCCATATATTTTTTGTCTCTCTTTTCTTTTATTGCAGCATCCTTTTCTGCATAGTTTATCTTTTGTGATGTATCTGATTGATCCTTTCTGTTTCTGTATATCTTTAAAACACTGTCCTGGTGATTGCTTTTTAGTTTATATTATGCAACAGACATCTATAACCCACTAATTTGAAAAAAAACCAATTTAGTTTAAATAGTATAGTCATCATTGGCACCAATATTCCTTTATTTCCCATCTTTATGTTGTTTATGTCCCATTTTACCTTTTTATATTTTGCATGCCTATTATCATAAAATACCTTTTTTTTTGTTCAATTGTATTCTGATTATATAACAATTAAACTGTAGAGTTGTATATTGAGGTATGGTACCACTGGGTTTTGCTTTTACCTTTTTATTAACCATCTAATGGTCTTCATTTCTTCACACTACTCAAATTGCTTTTTCCAGTCATTTCCTCATTTCCTTTCAACCTTCAATTCTATTTAGTAATTCTTTTAGGGCAGATCTTTTGTTGAAGAACTCTTATTTTCTGCTCATCTGTGAATATTTTAAACTCTCTTTCTCATTTTAGAGGACAGTTTTGCTGGATGAAGTATTTTGCCTGGAAGTTTTTCTCTTTTAGTACCTTAAATATCTTGTATCACTGCCTGCTCACTCCTTTGATTTCTGATGAGAAATCAGGATTCAGTTTTTTTGAGGACTCTCGTATAAAATGAATCACTTTTCTCCTTCTGCTATCAGAATTCTCTCTTTATCTTTCGATTTTGACATTTGATTAGTATATGTCTCAGAGTAGGCTAATTAGGATTTATTCTGTTTGTAGTACATTGCACTTCTTGGATATGTATATTTATGACTTTCCCAAGATTTGGGAAATTCCCAACTATAATTCTTCTAATATGGCACATATTTTATCATGTGGTTCATGCTGTCACTAAAATTCCTGAGACACTGCTCAATTTTTTTCCATTATTTTCTCTGTTTATCTGACTACATGAATTTAATTGTACTGTCTTCTAGTTCCTGATTCTTTCTTCTGCTTGCTCAAATCTGTAGCTTTATGCCTCTAATGTATTTTTAATCTCTGCTATTGTCCCCTTTTTGTTATGTTTCTTTATATACAAAAAAAAATCTCTATGTTCATGCAGTGTCTTCTTAATGTCCTATACTTCTTTAGCCATACTTTCCTTCATCTCCTTAAAAAATAATTTAGAGGATCTGATTGAACATTTTTGCTTAGTTTTTCTAAATTTTCTGTCTCCTCCAAACTTTTAATTTGATTAAGTCATATCTTCCTGTTCCTTAGTATGGCTTGTAACTTTTTGCTGAGAACTTTTAATTTGATTAAGTCATATCTTCCTGTTCCTTAGTATGGCTTGCAACTTTTTGCTGAGGTCTAGGCATCTGATGACCTTGATGAGGTAACTCTGAAAGTTCCTTTCTCCCTCTTAATCTAAGGTTTTATTATTGATTGGTTTGTGCTAAGGCTCTTCTTCAAACCTTGGTCCAATTTATTAGTCCTTTAGAACTGCCTGTTTTTAACTGTTCAGATTTTTTCAACTCCTCTCCATCTTATTCTTGCCCTGAATATATGGCACAATTTTTAAGATTGCACTTTTTGTACAATTGTTTCATCTCCAGGAGAAATCTTCCTCTCCTCCTTCTCCAGGAATTGTGATCTGTTCCATTTGATTTTATTCAGAATCTTAACTCCAGCTCCTATGATTTGTTTAAATTCTCTCCCTCAGTCAATGCCCCATTTTCCTTATACTTTTCTGCTCTGGGAACCATCCCACCTTATAGCAATTCAGTCTAACCCTCCCTATTTTTCTGTGAGGCTTTTCTGCCTCCACTTTCTTCCCTATTAGTGTATCTCCCCTATAATGAGAGGAAATGGGGTCTCTTCTGGAAAGTGCATTTTGTGATTAGGTGATCCAGTCCACAGAAACTAATTGAATGAGTGTAAACAGTTTTGCCAAAAGTTGAACCACAGTCTCTCTCTTTATTTTCCCTCTGCAGTTCCTTTTATATTTAGCACTCCTCAGCTTGTGTTTTACACTGTCTCTCCGTGCACTTGTGTACCTGTGCCTGGGTTCTGACTCATTGCTGTGAATTTCTCTTTAGTTTCTGTCCATAGTGGGAGGGACCCTGGCTCTGCTGCATCTTTGCAACTCCCAAGCTGTGCAGGTCCAAGTGAAGGGGAAGGGAATAGGAACCAATCGGTGGTATAGGATAGAATTTTCCTACCTAATATTTTCTTTATCTTTGATTTAGCATTTTTGGTTTCCTTTTTCAGTCTCTATCATCCTCCAGAGTTCTAAGCAAATGGGATTTGTCCTTTCATTTGTTAAATCTCTGGGAAAATTTTTTCAGGGTTTGTCTTACTTCACCATGTTGGTGACATCATTTCCCTCAGCAATTTCTTAAATATATATATCCAGGAAAAATCCTTGAACTATTTCTTCAACTATAGATTGCAAGTTATATATTAGGCTACTATTATGAACCAGATGAGAATGCCACTATATATAATTTCACTTTTTCAATCCTTTCCTCTGCCATAGTTTTATAAACTGAAAGTTTGTAAGAAATTTCTACAATATCTGTTTTAATAACTCTGTTAAAATCATGTAAAAATATAGATCAGGACTTCTCTAAGAAATTGCTGTGGAATAGATATCAATTTGAAATATTTTTCATGTTGCATTCTATATATTATGAAATCAATAAATATTAAACTTTTTCCTCTGATTTAATATTGTTTCTCAAATATACAATGCTTGAAATTTAAATCAAGATTAAATGAAAATTCTTGAAGTAAATGGTGTTTTGTATAGTAAGAGCCTTGGTATCTCTCTGCCACTTTCAATTCTGGCACTAGGTAGTATTGTTATGGTAGGTATTTTAATTTATTTTTTTATGTTCCCTGGACATAACTATTGTACTCTTTAAATATCTATGTGATGCATTAAGTAAAAATTGATGATTCTTTCCTTCATGTCACCCCTAAAGAGCTTATCTGTCTTCTATTGCAGTTTTTTTATAGAGCTATGCCTTTATTTGCTTGTGTGCATGTCTTCTATATTTCTATATAACTAAAGTTTTATTTATGTCTGTAGTGCATACAGAAACTGGCTCAGTAGAGTAGATGCTCTTTTAGCAATTCCAAGGTAAATTAAATTATATTGAATAAATGAATGCTTATACTTTTCAGGTGTCAAACTTATATCTATCTATGATTATATAACAATTAAAATTTCAGAGACTTTGTGTAATGCACTAGTGGTCAATAGTACTGCAGATCTTAATCTTTTTGATATTGCTATTCCAAGAAACCATCACAGGAATATTAGCAAACTATGGATACTGATTCTGAAAGAAGCATTTCTCAGCGATGTCTACCTTGGTGTATTTGTTAGGGTTCTCTAGAGAAACAGGATCATCAGGAAATATTCATAAATATATAATTTACAAAAGTGTCTCACGTAACCGTGGAAACACAGAGTCCAAAATCCACAGGGCAGGCTGTGAAGCTGACAATTCCAATGGAGGGTCTGGACAAACTCCACAGGAGAGGCTTGCCAGTCAAAGCAGGAAAAGAGCTGGTGTCTTCTGAATCCTCCTTAAAAGACTTCCAGTGATCAGATTAAGCTCCACTCATTGCAGAAGACACTCCCCTTGGTTGATTATAAATGGAATCAGCTGTGGATGCAGCTGATGTGATCATGATTTAATTCTATGAAATGTCCTCATAGCAACAGACAGGCCAGCATTTGCCCAACTAGACAAACAGGTACCACCACCTGGCCAAGATGACACATGAACCTGACCATGACACTTGGTATCAATCCTGATGGCATGGCACTTTACATTTACTTTACAAAATGTGAAGTTTTTCTTTTTCACCAGTTACCCTTTCTCAGCAATCTTGAGTTTATATATATATATATATATATATATATATATATATATATCTTACTAACAATAATGGTATTTAATATTGATGCTGAAGTATTTTGAAACATCATAAATGAGAATCAGTAGCTTACATTCTTGAGACATCAGAACATATCAAATATATTAAGGGAAATGTCTGGTTTTACATGGCATTTGATAGCACTTCCTATAATGTTGGCATTCCCAACTTCTCACTGAAATTTCCATGAAGACAAAAGGGAAAATGCTAGCATAAACATTAAAAATTAGTACATATATATAATTATTATCAGCTATATATTATCATTAATTATCAACTATAATTATTACTAATGAAATGAACCAACAGGATTTGAAAAAATAATTTAAAAGCAGATCATTCATAATTTACCTCATATCAAATGCAACATAGTTCACTTCCATGTAGGTAGAAAGACACTTAATTCTTCCAGTGATATCAGGAGCCCGGTGTTAGAAAACTTAGGCACATTGTG